>PVKM010024666.1:0-20401 GCA_004027735.1 Carollia perspicillata
CTTTCTCTGCCTTTCGGAGGCTGAAACCACATGTCTTTTAAGTCTTTTAAGAGAATATGCTTGGGAGAGTTGCTGTTCTTGTTAAAAGTCTTTTGGGCCCTGTCCTCACGAAGTCTGGTAGAAATTAAACTGCACCCAGAATCAAACAGACCTTGGTTTAAATCATAGGTTTAAATTCATTCCAATACAAACTGACCAGAGATCAAACTCTGGGCTAAGCTGTGTCACTTACTGCCACCGATACACTTAGCTTCTAAGTGATGCTGGGCAAGCAGGTGTGTGCTCCAGACACTGTCCTGGGCTGGGAAAGAGCCTGTGATCCAGCCTGGGATTAAAGTCAGAGGCCTCTGAGCTGAAACTCTAGCTCTAGCCCTCGCTGGCCCGTGACCACAGAAGCCCAGGGAGGTGCTGTGTGACAGGGCGTTGCTCTCTTGAATCCCTGGGTGGCGGCCACAGAAGCAGGCCTTTCGGATCTATAGGAGAGCCTGTTAGGGAGCAGAGGTGACCTATGGTCCAAGCTGCCACGTCTTCGGATGGCCACCACATCTGCACAGAGACTAGCCTTCTCCAGGTTGCTCTCTGCCAATGACTGGACAGGGCAGGCTCACCAGGGCCGGCCACTCCTGCCCGACACAGGATTCTTCAATGGGGAAACCCTGGCTCAGCCTCCTCCTCAGCCTATGTGCAGTGGTCTGAGATGCTCCCTACTCAGTCCTCCTTCCTGCCCTCTTGCCGTTCACGGACGTCAGATCTGCACTCTGGCCTGAAGCCTGCCCTGTGCAAGCTCCTGCTCCCTCCATCCTCCACTGAAGCCTGCGGGGTCTTGGTGTCTGCTTCTTGAAGACCCACGGTGACACACCTTGCTATAGTGCAGGTTCCCAAGGGCAGTGGCATGCCTACCACATTCTCTGCTGTGACCCTAGAACCTGGCACAGAACAGGTGCCTGATGAACGCTCACAGTAGAATCTCAGAGCTGAAGAGAACCCTTGAGATGGCCTAATCCACTCTTAGGTCCAACGCTCCATGCCTTCTGAGCAGCCCTAAACGCACACTGTGTCCCCGAATGAAAACTGCCAGCGAGGGGAACTCACTACCCTCCAAAGCAGCGCGCTTTGTTGTGAAATAGTTCAGTTAGGCAATCCCTCCTGTTCTGTGACACCCCACTCCCTGCCCTCCAGTGTCACTGAGGTTTTGGATAGCCTGTGACAGCCCAGTGTGCAACTGAAGGGACATCTTGGTTCTTCCATCTTCTATTCACACGGCAAAGCTACGAGCCCCCTTGCCCTCCATCACACTCCTCTAGTGAGTCCCGACTGGTCACATGTTCTTAGTGTCTGGATCCTATGACTGGATATGATCAGTGCATCTCAGTGTGATAAACAGAGACGCCAGTAAGTGAAACACACTTAGGGATGCAGAGGTGAGGGTGTCAGTTGCTGCCCTGAGTGAGCGCACAGCTGCTCGGAAACGAGGCAGATGACTATACAGCTCACGCGGCCCGAGGGGTGGGGGGCCAGGGGAGGCTTTCTGAAGAAAATGCTGAGTGCCTGGAGACGAAGAGCTTCAACGCAGGCGGATTCAGGAAGGGGATGTGGGATCCTGGGGGCGGGGGAGCCGGCGGCTGCGGTGGGAGGCAGGGCCAGGTGCTGTGCGGAGAACTGCATGTGACCTGGCGCATCTTGTACCCCCACACACCTTTTAGGGGTGCCTGCCCCTAGGAGGTTCTCAAACACCAATAACTATTCTTATTGTTATTACAGCCACAGGTTCCTTTTTCTGCTGTTGTTTTTAACACTTTAGGTTCAAATTGAACTTGTGGTTAACCAAAAACCCTGCTCTGTTTTTCTCTGCCCCGTGTGAATAGTGCTCCTCTGCCTCTGCTTCTCTGGTGCCCGCCGACAGAACCTAAGCGCAGGGGACGCTCGTTTTCTCTACTGCAGACTCGTCTTGCTTATTATCCCTTTGGGTCTTGTTTTGCTTTGAGTGAAATCTTGACTGCCGCCCAGCTCCGACACTGCCGCCCGGCTCTGGGCAGCCCGCTGTCTTCTCAGCACGCTCGCTGGGGTGGGACGCAAATGGGGCCGCACACGCATCCAAAGGCTACAGAGGCTTCATCTGTCTAAATCCCGTGTCATTGGAGGAAAGGAAGTTTCATACACAAGTACTTTATTTTAAAAAATATTATTTTTGAGTGACTAAACTATTTTTTAAAAAACATGAACTTACAAAATTCCTTTACTAACCTTAGGAAGTCTATTCCTGCGTCCTCCCCACAGGAGGCCCCACACCACGTGCGCCTGTGCAGGCACGGCCTCAATGCTCCCGCCCACCTGGCTCCCAGGACCACGGGGCCACGGGGGGCTTCCAGGAAAAGCCAGAGCTGATTCTCATGATACAACCAAAACCACCAGATGACAAGTGGGGAAAATTGGTCAAAATACTGTGTTCGGTATGTTCTCCTGGTGGGAAACTGCCAGACCGATGGACTCCCCACCCTCACTACCACCCTGCCCCGCCCCCAGGGGCCTAACAGGCTGCTGAGCAGTTTCCTCACCTGTGGAAAGTCGGTGTCTCTCCCCTGGCCTAACCCTTCTGGAAAGGCACGGGTGCCGGGCCCCACCGGTGTCGGTCCCTGGCTGCCCAACTCCCCGCATGACCAGGAGGGAGTCTCCGAATGTGTCACAGGCTGACACAGACACTCTTTCCTGTGTACAGTCATCTTGGAATCCCTTCCACCCTGCAAATACCTTTCGGGGCTTCTCCAGGCACTTACTACAAAAACTAGAAGAACGGAGTGCAGGTTCGTAAGTCAGGGCAGAAGGGGGTAAAGCCAAAAGCGGGCAGAGAGGAGCGGGGCTAATCCCAGAGGCTTCTGGAAAACATGCACCGGGGCTCCTCCAGCCCCATGCTCACCTCGACTCTCCTCGAAGAACTCACCGGTGTGCCCTGCTTCTCAGTACCTGCATGTGTGCCTGTCTGCCCCACGAGACTGTGAGCTCCTGGAAGGCAGGGACTGTTGTTTTCCCCTGGTGAACCCAGGCCTTGTATATTGTGGACCCTAACGACTGGTTGCGGAAGAAATGACTCTATAACTGTGAAGTATGTTTATGATTGTGTGCCCATGGGGACACGCCTTTCAAAACCCTACTCCATTTATTCTCCCAGAGAGCAGCTGCCAAACAAATGTATCTGTTACAGATTACCATCAGCATTCTCTGCCTGAGAAGGCCTGGGATCACACAGTCAGGAAACCGCAACTCTCAGGGTGGGCCTACTGTGCAAGGTGAGGCAGCCGCTGCCGCCGAAGAGGCATCTTGGCTCCGCCTGGCCCAGGCACGGGGAGAAAGGTGGGCAGGCTGCTCGGGGAAGTGCAGGGGATGTGGACAGTCCTCCGCTGCTCCTCTGGAGGGCCAGCCTGGGAGCCACATTCTTTGTTGCCTGGATCCCTTACTGCAGGTGTTTCAAACTCACTTTCGCTGGGGTCCATATCAGCCTTGTGGTTGATTTCAAAGGGCCGGATATAATTTTAGGATGATATAAATGTGAGTACTCCTTAACTAGGGGCAAGGAGCTCAGCGCTGCCACCAGGTAGAAACAAGGTACAGAACCGGACTTGGCTCGTGGGCCTTGTGTTTGCCACTGTGCCCTATTGGATTGACGCCTCATGGTCTCCCCCCAGCACTGGCCCTTGTCCTACTCTGCCCCATGCCCAGACTTGTGGCTTCCGCCAGATGGAACAACCCACCACTCTCTCCGATCCTTTCTTGCAGCAGGACTGGGACCCTGGGTCTGCCTGGATGGAGGGATTTCCCGGGGAGGTAGGACATTCAGCACAAAACCGGTGCAGTCCCCGGCTAACCAGGTTGAGTGTTGCCCTGCTGGGAGCTCCTCCATCCCTCACCACCACAACTGCCGCAGGGTTAAGCGCCTCATAAATACCCTCTGAGTGTGAGCTGCTCCTGTGACCTGTCCCCAACTCCCGACCCCAGCGGTCCCTCCCCGCCACTGGCTGCCTGCACACTTGCTTCCTCCACTTCCTCACCACTTGCTTACTCTCCAGGTCCCCACTGGCGCCTGGTTCTGTCCTTAATATACACTTAGCCCCAGACCTAAGACCACTGACTTGCCACTTCCCAATTCCAATGGGTGCTTTTTGGTTCTCAAATCTCTCCATCTCTCTTGTTAAATCCAATCCTGCTGCCTATTTCCTCATTTTCGCAAATCTCTCCTACTGGACTCCCAGTCTCGCTACCCTGCTGGTTCTCCATTTATCTCTCTGGTGGTTCCTTTTCAGCTTCCTTCACAGGTTTTGGTCGGCTCCCTGACTGCATCAGGGGCTCTGAACTTGGGGTCCACGGAAAGGCTTAAGGAGTGTTGAGAACCCCTGGAAATTATTTATAAAAGTGAGCACACAAGCTTTTTCTCAAGTGGGGTTTGACCACATCCTCAATGAGCCTTTGCTCCAAAACACACTTTGAAACCACCCTAAATCTTTGTGCCCCCCACGGGAGCCACTTAGACTCCCTTCTCTTTGCACCCTCTGCCCGTGGCTCTCAAACTGTCTGCACTGTAAGGATCAGGCAAGCAGTCTATGGAAGTGCAAACCCTCAGCCCCCCTCTTTGGGAGATTCTAATTCAGCCAGCCTCAGGTGAGGCCTGGGTCTCCGCCTTTTTAACACACATTCCTGCTGATTCTGATGTGAACAGCCCATGAAGTAAACTTGAGAAATACTAGCTTTCAAATCTTTCCATGGGCTCTTTCAGCCATGGGGCAGGTCACGTGACTCCAACACACTGTCGCATCCCACGGGGATGACTCTCATCGTGACCTTTTCCCCTAAGCTGTGGAACCCCACTTCCAACGGCGAGAAGCTTCCACCTGGATGTACCCCAGAAACCTCCCACCTCAACGTGCCAGAACCAGAAAGCGCTCTTCCATCATTGCCTGCCTGTCTTCCCGGTCTGCCCCCAGAAAGCCGCCTCTCTCTGCCTCGCCCTCTACGGCTGTCACCTGGCTACTCCCTAGAGAGCACTTGGGCTGGCTCCTCTCCCTCCTAGGTGCCCTGTCCTAGCCCTTGCCATTTCTCATCCAGACCTCCACACTCGGCTTCTGGCTGTTCTTCCTGCCGCTGGGTTCAAGTCTCACATCTTCCAACTCACCTTTGACCTTCATCACTAGAAGACCTTTAGACAATGCAAATTTGACAGCGCCTTTCCTCTCACTGGGAGCTCTGCCACTTCCTGGCTATACGACCACAGACAAATCAGTTCACTTCTCTGCTCCTCAGTCTCCTTACCTGTATCTAATCTTTCCTTCTCTAGCCTTATCTTCGTCATGGGGTTGTGGGGCAAATGGAAAGGCTCGGGGTGCTACCTGGCACGCTATAGCATGGCAGAAGGTGTCATGACTATTGCAGCTCCTTGGCAGGCAAGGGTGGCCCTTCACAATCTGGTCCTCCCTTACCTGTTCATAGCTGACTCACAACCCCAGGCGGAGCCTGGGAAAATACTCATGGGTCCCCAGCAGGCCCTACTCTCTATGGCCTCTCAGCTCTAGCTCACCCAGTTCCCTCTGCATGGGATGCTTTTCCAGCCTAGCCTGCCAGTAATTCCTGCTCATCCTAAAGACTGAAGATACATATCGCTCCTTTAGAGAGCCTCCCTTGAAGCTCAGGCTGAGTTTGATGGTCTTCTGAGCCCTGTAAGCATATCCTCTGCCTTAGCACCTCAACAGCTTTCACAGGACACTGCAACATCCGTCTACTTTAGGTCCCTCTGCTGGGCATGAGCACCACACGGACAAGAGCCACTTCCCCAAGACAGGCTCCCCTGCAGGCTGATCAAGGGCTCAGGCCACAGTTCCTCGCCCACCTGTTTATCTCTGGCGTTCTGAAGCAACAGGGCGGATTCTTTGCTGGTCCCAGGGAGCCCCCCCTCCTTGCTATCCTGGAACTGACACTGTCCACATGCTGCCTGGTGCAGGTCAGGGAGGGAGGGGTGGTCTATCTACACAGCCCAACCACCAGCCCGGTCCCAGGGCCAGGCCTGCCAGCAAAGGCATCCTCCTGACATGTGGGCCAATTACAATGACGTTCTGGTGTTACTCAGCAAATCAAAGACGTTTCCTTTGCTTCATACGCTCTCTCCTGCCTACGTCCATAGGTTTGCATCTCACCGTCTCGCAAAGCTCAGGTCAAGTGTCCCTCCCTTCAGAAAACATGTCTCTTCATTGCCATTCACTTAATAACTACCAAGAGGAAAGCACTATGCTAGGCTCTGGGAATGAAGGTGACATCTCTGCCCTTAAGGACACTACAATCCAGCAGGAAAAACAGACAGTTACAAAAAGGGTTCGTGATAGTGCTATTGTAGGAAAAATGCAGGGTTTGGGGGGAGGAATTCTCACTTGTAAAACAAGCTAATAAAATTTAAGTATTTTTCCACATGAAGGAGCCTAGTACCCAGCTGGCACTGTCTGTGCGCCTAACTGGAGTGTGTCTCTGCCCCGGGCCCCACGCCGAGGCCCTGTGTGCCTCTGGTCACTCCCCAGCCTTCCTGGTAGCTATTTAGAGCTTATCTTCTTCCTGAGACCACGAGCTTCTTGAGGGCAGGCCCGGGCCTGATCATCAGGGCCCCTCTGCAGCCTCCAGGGTGCAGCACGTACTGTCACCTTAACAGGCATGGCCTGGCGGCTGCCGAGAGAACAAGTATGTGAGAGGGAACAGTGGGAGGCCAGAGAGAAGTGACTATAAATACATGTTCTCAAAGCCAAGCGAAACAGAGCCAGACTCCCATGCAGTCTGTGAAGTCCTGACTTGTTTACTTCCAACATACAAACCGTGAAAGTGAACTCGAAAAGCAGGCTAGAATTGGAGCAGCCAGCACCGAGGGCGCAGGCTCCGGACAGCTGTCCGGGGCCCCAGTGCAGGGAGAGCTCGCGCTGACCTCCAGGACCAACGCCGGGAGCAGCAGGGAGCAGTGGCCCGGTCCTCCCCTTTGCTCAAAACCACCATTGTGAGGCAGTGGCTACCTCTCCCCGACTTCACGTTAGGTGGCTTGTCCAGTCACCCAGGCAGGGAGACACCACTGGCCGGGACCCCGCCTTCCTCCCCTTTCTCTGGAGGCCTCACTCCCTTGGTGTCCCCTCTACTCACAAGCTCCCTCAGCCTGTCACGCCATCTCCCCAGGTCCCAGGCCACAGAGCTCAGGTCCTCTGGCCTACTCCACTCCCAGTGACAAGGCTCACCCTCAATCTTGTCCTCTTAGCTCCCCTTCAACACTTTTCTGTTGGCTCTTGTGACAGCACCAGCTTGGTTCTTGCCCCTTTCTGACAACCACTGCCCTAGGGGACAGGGACCAGAGGCCTAGGAGACACACCTGTCAGCTACGGGGACAATGTGGGGAAGGGAAGGGAGCACTGGGTCAGAGTCCGAGCTCTGCCAGGCCTGTCATCTGCTGCCCACGGGGCCCCAGGAAGGCAGCGCCCGGCTGTGTACAGTGAGGGACGGTCTTTCTTGACCAGTTTTTAAGTCCGCTGGAGCCTGAATAAGACTGAGGGACACTGAGTGCAGTTAACTGACCACAATTAGTGCGCAGCTGCCATCGCGAACGGGCGAAGTGCTGGCTCGATCCCAGCAAACCTGAGCGAGGTGAGACTTTGGATGGAGTCAGTCCGAAGCGTCTCCAGAGGCCATTCTCGGAGCTGTCGTGTGGGGCCGCAGCATCCTGTCCACCCAAGGGGCATCTCCCGCACCAGGACTCTGCCCTGCCCTGCACACGGACGCCCCTGAGCCTCTCCTCACGTGTCTGTCACCTCCTGGGACAGGTTTCCACCCGCCACGGAAAAGGCGCTGCGTAACCTCTCCTCACACCATCACTGCAGCTGCCAGTGCACTGAAGGCCTGCTGGCTTTCTCTGCCCCCACGACGCAGTGTTTTTGGGTTTGTTTATTTTGAAAACGTTGTTCACCTCTGTAGCCCCAGTAACTGTGACCCAGGGGACGCTCCACAATGACTGTGTCTTTGAATGAACACTTGCTTTTGAGTTTGCCTAGTTTTGCCAGGTGTCATATTTCTCTTGGGGTCAGGAGAGACCACGACTCACCTGAGATCTGGCCACTCCTGTTTTCTCTCTCGCATTTGTTTAAAAAATAAACCAAGACAACATCCCATGTACTGAGTACCAACTACGTACCAAATATATTCCCACGCTCAGTACTCATACAAAATCCAGCCTTCTCTTGAATAAAAGATGTGGTCTCTGCCGAGGGCAGGGCCCGCAGGTGTGTGCCAAGTGCTACATGTACAGGAAGGGGCATGCGGCATGCGGTCCGAGGGATGGGACCGTTCCAGCAGAGGCGGCAGCGTCAGCAACGTCTCAGGGAGGAGAGCGCAGCGCCCTTGGCACCCCCCGGGCCTCCTGTCTCCTCAAGGCTCAGTCCCAGGGAATGTAAAGACCTCTACCATGGATGTCATCACCAGGTCCCAATCCAGTGACAAACAGAGATCAGGAGTCACACCCTTGTCAGAGCTGGGGGCTATTTGGAAGTAACTTTTTTTGAATGGAGTAAACAGGCCTGAAGAGGGGAAGGTCTCCCAATGTCCTAGGCTCGTACACGAAGGGCCTAGATTATAGGTCTTACTTCCCACTGTGCAATAGGGGTTTTCCACTGCATTTCATAGAGAATTTTTTACTGCATGTGACATCGTTTTCAATGTCACTTTTTTCAGAACCATTTGAAAGTAAGTTGCAGATACCACACTTCACTCCTAAGGTGTTTAGCCTACATTCTTTAAAATAATGACATTCTAATATGTAGTTTAAATTCCAACACTGCACTAAGAAGATTGATAATTTACCCAATTTCCCCTAAAACATTTCAATTTTGTGGATCCAGGATCCACTCACACATCACATTTGGGTTATCCACTTACTCTATTTAAAGCTGGACTGCTGGGCCATTTGCTGGTTTGTTGTTGATAGTGAATTTTGAGTGTGGTGAGTTTAGGCCAATCATCTCGCAGGCTTTCCCCGCTCGGGACTTTCTCCCCGAGACTGAATTCGGAGCCAACAGGGAGCACTGCAACAAGTGACGGTGGGGACTCACTGGGTCACATCCCGTCAGGCAGCTCCTAGGGCTGGCTGCCTCCCCCTGGAGAGGTGAGGAGGGCTAAGGGCGTGGTCCACAGGTCTCTCCAATGGGAAGGCACATTTCTCCTCAGCAGCTTGTGAATCACCCACAGGGTGCGTGGCAAGAGGCCCAACACAGGTTTAATGTCATGTTCTAAACTTAGATGTTTATTCTGAAGTATTTTATGCCTGTGAGAAGGTCCCTCTAATGCCACCACTCTGTCTGGGACATGTGATGTTGCCTCATAGTGTGGTTTAGTTTGACAGAAGGTCCTACATCCTCTTCTCAGGTCCAGAGCCCTCCCCGCCCCCCACCGTGGGAGCCGACCTCAAGAGCACGCTCTTCAGAGTGAAGGCACATCACTGCACACTCACAGCGGTGTTCGCAGACGTCTCTGAGGACCGCTGCACACCCGAAAACGAGGATGCCAAAAGCTCCTGTCTGTGTCTGTGACGTTGAAATTAAAGCTGAGAATTTTTCATAACACAAGCACACAGTTCATTATTTGCTATAGTGACAATGTCAGCATACGCCATGTAGCCTCTGGGAAGTTCCAGGGTGCACTCGTGAGACAAGAGTGAAAAGGGCGAACGCTGTCTCAGTATTGTTATGAACAGAGCTTTGCCTCGCAGACCCTAACAGGGTAGGGTCTCCAGACCACATTTCCAGAACTGCTGTATCACAACAGTGAAGACGGCGAGTGAGTTAGATCTGCACACGACAACGTGCAGCGACCCAGACGGCGGCGTTTAAGCCTGTTTGCCCCATTTTTGTGGGCGTTAGAGTGAAAGAAAGGCTCTTGGTAAACGAAGAATAAATTTAGCGGTAAACCCGGACCCTTTTCTTCCACCCAAATTGGTTGGGAGGGTTGGACGGGAGGATCAGACTGCTGCATCACGTGCAACCAAGACGTGTGCTTTTTCTCCGCTGGGCTGCCACTGTCCCAGATGCTTGGACAGCTGGTCCCCACCTCTCTGGGAGGTCTAGTGGCGTCTGGTAAAAACACCCGCCAGCTGCTGGGGGAGTCTGACAGTCTCTGATTGAACTCATCTCACGTCACTTCCCACACTTTCTTTCAAGGCCTCCAATACCCCTGTCCTTGGGGAACCATCCGATAGGCCATGTGGACCTGAGGGCTACCATTACCAATTCCAGGATATGACTGTGTCCCCAGAGTCTGTGGCTTTGACCACTTGTGGGAGTGGAATGGGTTTCAGCACAGCCTTGGGACAGCTGTGAAGAGCTGGCCTGGCCAAGGACTGGGGCAGCTCCTCTCTGAGGGTGATTATCGGCCTGAGGACGAGACCGGGCCGAGCCCCAGCGAGCGTCCCTGTTCATCAGCATGGCGATTTCGCTGCGTCCAACAGACATCGGAGTGAGTGCAGAGCAGGTACTTGGCTCAGGGACAGACAGAAACGAGAAGCACTGTGTCCTGCCCTGGAAGAGCTCCTCCAGGCAGTGAGGAGAGGTGGCGATTGATGGAGACGCACGGGTGCTACAGGAGGCCAGAGAAGGGCCCTCTCTCCGTGTCTCCTGGCATCAACAGTGTGAGATCAGAGACTGCAGACAACCGAGAGCACGAGGGCTGATTCTAACCTTGACTCTGCAAAATGGGACAAGTTTCTTCAAGAGGGTGAAGCTAAGCCTGACTTCTAAAAGCCCAATAAATCCTGGCTAGGCAGTGGCCCAGCCATTCTCTGCCACGCTGATTTTGTTTTGTTTCTATTTCTGGTTGCTTGACTGTTCCCTCTCCCTATCTGCCCCCACCCCTCTTTCAGGACAAGACCCCCTGTCTTGTTCACCTCTGGATCCCTGTCACCCAGAGCAGCCCCTGGGGGACACTGACTGGGATGCCCACTCGGTTCCTGTTAAAAATCACCCTATCCTTCAGTGTTTCCCTGAGAGCCCATCCTCTCCTTGAAGTCTTCCCTGACAGCCCCGGCTTTTCAAGTCTTGTTACTCTGCCTGTCTACACTTCTGTCTGTACCGTGTGGCTCCTGTGACTCGTGTCCCCCATTTCTGAGAGCTCTGTCTTCCCCACCAGACTGCTGAACAGAGGCCCGCTCTGAGCCCGAGTGCGAGGGCACAGGAGCAACGCCCCCGCAGTCAGGAGAGCGCCCAAGGTTGTTGCCCATCCAGGTACTCCTTCCTTCCTTGCCTTGGTTTCTGCCTCTGTGAAACGGGAACAACGAAACAACGCTGGCTACCTTCAGAGTGGATGCAGCAGCGTCTGTGGGCACGTGCTGGGCAGTGCTGTGTGCTTGAGGGAACCCCAGGGCCCGTACACAGTGCTCAGAAAATGGCAGCTGGCTGGTGCACGGCCTGGGCTGCATCTAAGGAGGCCCTCTGTGTCCCCAGCACAGGCGCCCTGGTGACTGAGGATCTAGACATCACATCCCACTCTGTCCGCAGGAGGAAAAACAAAAGTGTCCAGTTTTTCTAGCTGCTGTGTGGGGGTCCCCCTGCTGCTGGGCCTTAGAGTGCAGCCAGCCCCTCGTGGGGGAGGGGCACAGAGAACCAGGACTTTGGATTGGTGGGGCCACCACAGTAATTCATTCACAAAGCTAAGTCTCGCCCCACTCTGAGCCTCAATTTCCTGACCTATGTACTCGTGGCTGGACTAGCTAGGTAGTTTCACCACCAAGAACAACACAACTTTTGTCCCCTAGAGAAATATTGAGGAGTACTTAAAAAAGATAAAAGTCAAAATGGTTAAAGTGGATGGTAAGATGCCTAGCCTAGAAAATCTACTGTACATGGTGTCTGAGGTCCTCTCAAGATGGAAAACTCTCAGATTTCTACAATACAACTTAAAAAGACTTTATAAAACTCGTACTGGTCCCTCCCCATTGACTTCTGACCCTGTTCTCCGCAGTCAGTAGCTGACACTTACAACCGAAAGTGACTTGGTCCCTACCTACCCTGGAAGTTCGCATGCCTTTGAAATGGGAAGTTTTCTGTTCTCCACAGCTGCACCCACGGATTCTTTAAAGTTAAAGGCAAATTATTAAAATGACAAAAAACTGGCCAGCATACATCCCTGGCCCTGTCAGACTCGGGCTAAAGAAGCAATCCGACAGCCTGGCTGAGAGCTCTGCACTCCAATCCCTCCAGAGCCCCCCTTTGGCTTACCAGGAGCATAGGGCAAGTTCCACTTTCTGTCAATTTTAATAACTCACTGCACAATGCTTCTAGAGAGCTCTGCAGTGTCCTGGAAAAAACCCTGGGTGAGGCCAATCTGGTTGGTTCTAGTTCCAGTCCTTCCTCAAGCAGCCATGTCACCTTGAGCAAGGGTACAGGGTGGGCTTCCTCATCCCCAAAACTGGAATGATAACACCTTTCTCACCTACCCAACAGGGTTAAAAGAACCAAATTGGAAAATTGGAAAAAAACGCACTTTGGACACTATGAAGTACTTTTTAAGGCGAGAAATTACAACTTTATGCTGAGATACAGAGCTATAATGAGTTAATGCCCCAAATGCCCCAAATCCCAGAAGGTAAAACTCTGTCCTATCTCCACCATCTTTCACGGAGTCATGGGACAAGGGAACATCAGGTCAAACGTAACCTCACCTTTGGAAAGACCACGCACAGCTAGACGTGCAGATGGACTTGGACCAGTTAAACAGCACCAATCCCAGTGACCGATGGCCCAGCAGGTCCCGGTCTCTCAGGCTGGGGTCAGGTCTCTGCTATCCCAGCCCATGAAGCTTCTATTACAAAAGGAACCTCAGCTCCGCCCTATTTGACCAGTATTCAGATAAAACAACCTGAATGTCTGCAGGCTGTTCTGGAGAGAAGAGCCAGGACCCACCCAGAGCACATGAGCCAAGCCACGACCCCCTTAGCTAGATCAGAGCCCCTCCTACAGTCTGAGGCAGACCTTTGACTGCAGAGTGCTTTCGAAAGAGAAGCCAGTAAGGTCATAAGCAGCAAGAGACATGGGTCTGGGTAATGGACAGACTGGCGGGTGCAGAGTGGGTTGTCGATACCCTTCTGCGTGACCTTGGGCAGGTCCTTTGCCCTCTGCTCTGGTCCCTGACCTCCCTGTTGTATAACAGGGGATCTGGGTGATTTCCATGGTGCCTTTGGCTCTACACCGTCATGATTCTAGGTTTCCTCTTGACATCCCTCTGTCCCCTTTTTGGTCCCAGTACTCACAGCATGGCCATGGCTGAAAGGCTTTAGCACAGGGAACCCGGAGAGATGAGTCCTGTACTTGCACCAGGCACGCTGATCCGAGGACCACAGACCCTCAGGAGGCAGCAACTTGCTTTTTAGACTCTACTTAAAACCAAACAGGAAAAGGAAGCTGAACCAGAGACAAAGGGGAAACAAGCCCAAGCTGGAAACTGAAACCTAGGTAGAAAATGGAGAAACAAGAGGCTCCATGGGCACAGCCCCACCAGCACGGGCAGGCAAGAGCCACTGCAGGGCCGGAAAACCCCTCAAGGCTTCGACCTCAGGCCTCTAAGCACTTCCTGTGAGGGTGAGCGCAGAGGCCCCAGTGGGACCAGGCTGTGCTGTGGCCTCCTGTGGACTTCACAGCCCGTCTCTGGTGGAGCCGTTTGATGGGTCTAAGCCCGTGCTTTCCCGTCCATCACTGCAGGCCGGGGTCAGCGCCATGGCCTCCTGAAGGCCTTCGTGAAAAGCTCCAAGACCTCAGCAGCATCCTCACTCATCTTGCAGAGAAGTCTACGTGACGATGTTTTAGCTAGCAACTCTCGGCCTGAAAGGGACGTGTTTGAGGACTATTGGCAGCCTGGCTTTGTCACTGGTTCAGTAAGTGACGCTGGGGCTTCAGTTTCCTCAAGTGTAAAATGGGGCTTCACCGGCTCTTCACGAAGACAAGACCCATTCGTCCCCAGTCTTTCACTCGCAATTTCCCGGGAACCCAGAGCCGCACGCTGCGCTAGAAACTGAGACAAAGCACCGAAAAGCGTGCAGCAGTTGTTCCAAAACGGCTTCTGCCGAGAGAGGAAGAGACTGCCATGCAGAAAAATCGATGCATCAAAATGTTGTTACTGATAGAACAAAAACCATCTGAACAGAGTACAGTCCAAAAGGAAGAAGACCAGTCCTAACTAAAGAGTTGAAAGAACTTCCAATGTTGAAAATGTATCTTAAAGGGCTTTCAAAGATAGACATTTCCTTTTAAGCACTGCATAAGGCGCAACCACAAATTTTGATGTATTATGGTTTTCGTTTTCTTTTAGTTCAAAGTATTTTCTGTTTTTCCTTGTGATTTCTTCTTTTATGCATAGACTATTTAGATTTTGTTCAATTCCTAAACATTTGGTGTTTTCCTACACCTGTTACTATTATTTGTTTTTAATTTAATTCTACTGTGGTCAAAGAACACAGTATAATTTCTTCTTTTGTTTTTCCTGGTATGATTTCAGTCCTTTAAAATTTAGGGAGACCTGTTTATGGCTCAACATATAGTCTACCTTGTTGAACGTACCATTCAATAAGAATGGAAAGAACGTGCATTCTGAAACTAGGTGCAGTGCCCTAAAAATGTCAGTTAGGTCAAGCAAGTGTCTCATCTTCTACACTCTTACTGGTTTGTTGTGGTTGATTTGTTTGGTTTTGTCTAGTTGTTCTATCCACTGCTGAGAGAAAGGTTTAAAAAGATCTCCAACTGTGGATTTGACTATTTGTTTCTTTAACTATGTCAACTTTGATTGTCCCTTCCATCAGTATGAAGTGTCCCTCTTTATTAGTGGTAGCACTTTTCCTCTTTAAGTTGACTTTAATGTAGCCATGTGAGCTTTTTTATGCTCTTTGCCTAATGTATCTTTTTTCGTCTTGTTCAGGTTTTCCATTGCTGCTGTAACAAATTAGCGCAAACTTATAGTTTGTAACAACTCAAATCTATAATCTGTTTTTAAAGATAATAGTAGGTCAGAAGTCGGACACAGATCTCAGGTGTTGGAAGTGCTCCTTTTCCTTCTGGAGGCTCTAGAGAGTAATTTCCTTGCCCTTTCCAGCTTCTGGAGGCCACCTGCACCCCTGGCTCAGGGCCCCTCCCCCATCTTCAAGGCCAGAGGTGCAGCAGCACTGTGAATTCCCCTGCACCTGACATCTATTTCAGACCACAGCCAGGAAAGGTGCTCCGCTCTCGTCTGTGTTTACGGCCATATTCTAATTACTTTTTGCTTTTGTTTTTTTTGTCTTTATTGAGGTGTGTACAAAAATGTATATTTAAGGTGTATGACTTGATGTTTTGATATGTGTATATCGTGAAATAATCATCACAATCAAGCTAAGAAACATATCAACCATTTCAGAGTTACCATTTTCATTTCTCTTTTAGATTCTCTGCTTTTAAGGGATTAGACTGGGCCCAAGGGTAACCCGGGATGACTGCCCTATCTCAGGAACCTTCACCTTAATCACATCTGCAAAGTTCCTTTTGCCCTGCAAGGTAACACATTCACAAGTTCTGGGGATCAGAGTGGGGAGGCAGCACCGCTCTGCCTGCCACACATCCTTTTATCCTCAACCCGCCTGTATCTTTGCATTTAAAGAGTGTCTCCTGCAGTTAGCCTTGCATTTTCATTCGGTCTGAGAATCTCTCTTGTTTAACTGGAGTATTTAATCCATTTACATTTAATTTATTGATACGGTTGGCTGTTAGTCTACCATTTTGCTATTTGTTTTCTTTTCTCTCTACTAGCCGTCTGCTTTGTTTTGCTATCTGTTTTCTGTCTCACCTGTCCCACTCTGAACTAAATACCTTTTAGAATTCTAGTTTAATTCTGCTATTGGCTTTTTAGGCATATATCTTTATATTATTTTTTAAAGGTCTTTCTAGGTATTACAATATGCATTCTTAACTTTGTATGGCATACTTAGGAATAATATCACATAATACCACTTCACATAAAATGTAAAAACTTTACAACTGCATAAATCCACTCCCATCCTTTATGGTATAGTAGTCATGTGTATCACATGTCATAATACAATGTCATACATTTTTTCTTTTTTTACGATTTTACTTACATATTTTTAGAGAAGGGAAGGGAGGGAGAAAGAGAGGGCGAGAAACATCAATGTGTGGTTGCTTCTCACGCATCCCCTGCTGGGACCTGGCCTGCAACCCAGGCATGTGCCCTGACTGGGAATTGAACTGGCGACTCTTTGCTTTGCAGGCCTGTGCTCAATCCACTGAGCTACACCAGCCAGGGCCAACGCCATATACTTTTGTTTTAAATGATCATATGTACACGTACACAAATATGTATTAAATTATAAAACTTATTTTATATGTAGCCATATATCTATCCTTTCCGGCATTCTCCATCTTTTCTGAACATCTATTTCCTGCAGAAAGCCAGAGCCACTGTGGGGCTTATCATGTGCATTTCTTTACTCAAGGCTCAGAGTCCTGCGCTGCCTGTTCAATGCCTGGAACAGCAACAATTTAGTATTTTGTGTGAGTCTGAGTATCTTTTGTATACCGAGGTGCTCTGTGTATTTTTTCACTTTCATAGTTTTGTTGGCGGGAGAGCAAGTCCATTACCATTGCTCTGTCACGGCCAGAAGCAGTAGTGTGTAATCCTTAAAGTACCAAATGGCATTCTTTTTCATTTTCTGAGGACTTCCTCAAGATGTTACCCTGAGTGTAAGTATCCTCACTGTGAGAACGTGCCTTTCACTTTCATCCCACATTTCCTCTGTCCCCCACCCAGGTCACTACTGCCGTTTTGTGGTTTCATAAGTAGGAAACGGGTAAGAGTGAACTTTGGGGGGACATTCTTTTAACTCTGTGACTAGCTTTCATAAGGCACTTGAGTAGCATTATGAGAAAAAGCAGGGAACGTGGAAAGATTTCTGGCCAAGGCATTACCAGATATGGAGTCTAGGCCATGCTCTTATGTCCCTGGGCATGCACTTCCCCACTCTGCATTCTTCCCCACTCTTCCCCTGGATTCTGCATCTGTTCAGTGGAAAGACTGGCTAGAGTAATAACTATGGACTGCAGGTACAGCACCAATTCCTAAACCAGCTGCCAGGAAATAGAAACTGTTAGAAAAACAGGATAGGAGCTACTGATACTTAAAGAGCAACTTAGTGAGATAGTTAAGCAATGTCTGGTTTAAGGTGGTACCTTATAATGTGTTACTATCAACTGAGCTCAGCACCTACTATACTGTATAGTTGATACAGGGTACCTGTTGATTGCATGAATGAACATATGAATGAATGAATGAAAGAAAGAAAGGGAAGAGCACCAAATCTCACATGGGAAATCAAATGGGAAGGCATTTGGCTCTGTATCTTGAACATAGTAAATGCTCAATAAATGACAACTATATTGACTTGAATTGAAAGAGGTGTTTTCCACGGTCTAGACCCCAACAGAAAGCAGAATGGTAGAAAATAAATCGACAGTTATACTGAAAGACATTCAATTTAGAAGAGCTACTTAAAAGACTTGCTGTGTGTCTTGGGAAATTTGTCTCCTTTTCGTGGATCTTAGTTTTCTTTTCTGTAAAGAGACTAAGTTCTCTTCTCTCCTTTCCTAGTGGGATGTTTGAGCATAAAAGAGTTGTTAAGAAACACATACAGAAACTTTTCAAGAGCATGTCCTTGTGTCTTAGGAGTGAAGAAAAAGGGAAGGGAGAAATAGCTACACAGAATTATTTACCATCACTGACACATTATGAAAATCTATTAGCAAAAAGCTGCATGACCGACTGTAGCCAAACTTGGGTTTGCCCTTCAAGACCCAATATACATATCACCTCTTCAGTGAAGTGTTTATTGAACCCCCAAGATAGAGGAAATTATTCCTACTGCTGTTACTTCTGTATTTTACAACATCAATTTAGTTGTCATAGATGATTGTCCTTCAGGTAGAGGCCACCATGTTTTACTCATCTTTTATAACCAATCGTGACAAACACCATTCGTGGTACACAGTGAGTGTTCAGAATGTTAAACTGTTCTGTGTAAAAGACTGGGACTCAAGTGAATTACTAGTGGCATAGAGAGGGTATACATATGGCCTTGGGTTTCAAATCTCAGCATTTAGGGGAAGAAACGGTTGAGCTGAGTCTGCAATACCCCGGTGCTCTGCCCTAAGAAACCTCCATCTCAAAGGAGCTCCTGACCAAACTCATGCTATCCAAGGCAACTGAGTGTTCCAAGGAGGTAATGATGGATTCACAGGGGAAAATCATAACATCTCTGATAAGTGCAAGCACTATAAAAGAAAAAGAAAATAACAAAGGAAGCAGCCTATAATATATAATAAAAAATATGTATTTGGTCTTTGTCTGTTTCTGGGTCACAGCTCCTAAAACACTTGGAATTTCCAAAGCACGAGAGCAATGTGAGCATAACTTGTTATAGTTGGTCTCTTGTCCTAACTTTCTGAAATAGCTTCAGAGTGACAAAGGTGAGTAGGTCTTTTGTCATTCCTAACAAGGCCCCTTTGACCACCCCAGTGTTTATGTTACTATCTAAGGATGGGTGCTGGTTTTTGGAGAATTGGAACTTTCAGCTCCAGCATCTACCCCCACCTCATGGGAGAGAAGGGCTGGAGACTCAGCTCAGTCACCAGTGGCCCATGATTTACTCACGCACGCCTGCATACTGAAGCCTCAGTCAGATCCCGAAGGGCGGGGTGTGGAGAGCTTCCTGGCTGGTGAACCAGAAGGCATCCCCCTGCTGGGAGGGTGGCACCCCCAAACACGAGGACAGAAAGAAACTCCTGTGTTTGGGACACTTCCAGACCTCGCCTTTTTTATCTTTTCATCTGGCTATTCATTGGTGTCCTTCAATATCCTCTGCAATAAAACAATCTAGTGAGTTCTGTAAGCCACTCTAGCAAACTAATTAAACCCAGTGAAAGGGCCATGTTAACCTCCGATTTATAGCCAGTTGATAAGCACAGGTAACAAGCTGGACTTGCAACTGGCATCTGAAGTGCAGGGTGGGGTGGGGGAGTGGTCAGTTGTAGGGGGCTGAGCCCTAAATCTGTGGAATCTGATGTGATCTCCAGATAGATAGAGAGTGTTGAAATTGAGTTAAATTGCAGTACACCCAGCCGGTGTCACAGAATTGCTTTTAACTCATTTAATAGGTCATTACTATTACATTAGCACAGCTGCATTCGAACTGGAACACATTTATTCCTGGGGGCACATCAAAACTTCCTGGGGTGCCCAGGCTGGTGCAGCTCAGTGGATCGAGCACGAGCCTGTGAACCAAAGGGTCGCCGGTTTGATTCCCAGCCAGGTACATGCCTGGGTTGCGGGCCAGGTCCCCAGTTGGGGGCACATGATGGGCAACCACACATAGATATTTCTCATTCTTTTTCTCCCTCCCTTCCCCTCTCTCTAAAAAATAAATAAGTCAAATCTTAAAAAAAAAAACAAAAAACAAACACTTCCTGGGGCTACATTGGCAACTGAGCAGTATTTGGTATGTTCACAGAGCAGCCATCACCATTATCTAGTTTCCGACATTTTCATCTCTCCAAAATGACTTCCATATTTACTAAACTGCCTTTTCCTACACCTGCCCCCATTAATTATATTCTGTATGTTTTTTTATGTCTTGGCATCTTCACGGGGCCTTCCCAGCTGGGAGGAGACTGCCTCTCCCAGAGCTAACTAACCCTATAGACAGTGCACTTTTCATTGAGTCTGCCTTTTACTTACAGACTAACCAGTCTAAGGTCCATACCCCCAGCCGCCTCCTTTATGTGACCACCACACACCAAGCAATTCTGTGACACTGCTGAACCGCAAACTGTAAAATGATTAAAATGATTCTTTTAAATGATTAAAAATTTGGGGGGGAGCAAAAATTGAGTAATTTCTTACTCCTTGAGGTTTAATTATATTTGAACAAGCAAGAATAATCAGTGACCATTTTTTAGGAAAGTGTATTATAACTCTGAATAAAAATTCTAGATACTCTGACTTCTGTGTGTGGGAGGTATTACCCTTTGAGGTTATTATTGCTCAAGGCAATGAACCTTCGTCGGACTTGGGAGAGGGTGGGCAATGGGACTTCACACCACCAGGAAACGGAAGGCGATGTGGGGAGGGGACCTGCACAGCACAGGCGCGTTCCAGGCAGACTGGTGCTGGGGCAGGGACTGGGGAGACCGACTCCCTTCAAACCAGCCTTGCCAATGCAGCCCCAGGAAATCTTGATGTGCCCCCAGGAAGAAATGTGTCCCAGTTCGAATGTGGCTGTGCTGATGTAATAGTGATGACCTATTAAGTGGGTTAAAAACAAAAA
>PVKM010024667.1:0-20385 GCA_004027735.1 Carollia perspicillata
TGTGCAGGGTGGAGGGGAATGAAGGGGGGGAATGGAACAACTGTAATGGCATAATCCATAAAATATATTTAAAAAAAGAAAATATTGCTGTGTGAAACAGAAAGTAAGGCTTAACATCATTGTATTTCATCTGTGGGTGTGAGTGCACATAGGGTTAGGAGTGAGATGAAAAATGTATTCCTTGCTGTGGATCTCAGTCCAAGGAGTTTGAAAGCATGATGCACTGTGTTGAAGGTGACCCCCTCCCAAAGTTATGCCCAGGCCCCAGAACTTGTGAATGAGATCTTATTCGGAGAAAGGGTCTTTGCTGGTGTGATTAAGTAAAGGATAATGGGAAGGGGTCATCCTGGAGTAGGGTGGGCCCTAATTCAATGTTCTTAGAAGAGGAGAGGAAGGGGAAAGGACACACAGAAGAGGCCTTAGACAATGGAAGCAGAGATCAGATGGTGCATCTAAGTGAACAAATGCCTGGAGCCACCAGAAGCTGGGAGAGAGACAAGCAACAGATCCTTCCTCAGAAACCCCAGGAGGAACTAGTCCTGCCCACACCTTGGTCTCTGGCTCCTGGCTTCCAAAATGTGAGAGAAGAAATTTCTGTCGTTTTAAGCACCCCCATCCCATGGTTGTGGTCAGCCACAGGAAATTAATGCCTGGGTTCAGGGTGATCTCAGGTGGCACACCTTGGACATGCAGCAGGCCTCGAAATGGCTTTAGCCTGGGGCGGAGGGCCAGGCAAGGTCCCTTCTGTGCTGCAGTCTGGAGGAAGCATGCAGAAGCCTTCCCTTGCCTCTGGAGACCACCACATTTGGTGATTCTGCAAAACCCTATACTCCGGTCCTAGAATTCCTTCAGAAAAATGTCTACGTGATTAGTGAGGCCTTTGCTGGACTGGAGAGGAAAGGCAGTGCCAGCATGTGATAACAGCCCACAGAGAGTGTTTTACAAGTGACAAAGCATTTCCTCTTACATCATCTCACTTGAGCCCACACGACTGTGGGAAGCTGGTTTTATGGATTCGGGAAGAAGGAAACCAAGGCCAGGAAGAGATCAAAACTGTGGTAGAGCTAGCCCTGGCCTGTCCAGGGCATTTCAGTGGGACAAGAAAGTGGCTGACATTGTTCTCTGACAATGGGAAGTGTGGGATTAACTATACTCGCTTCCTGTTATGAATCCCAAAGCATCTCAGCAGAGCTGACACCTCATTGCTTTTTCCACTAAAAAGCAACGATCCAGGTTCTGCACATGGTGGGGGTGACCTCTGGCCCACGTAGAAGGCCTTGTCCAGATCTCACTGAAGGATGTGCTAGCAAAGGGAGCCACACAGCTGCTGGCTTCGGGGTCCTAATAGTGAGCTCCGGGTGGAAATGAGAGCCAGCATGCGGTGATCACTCTTGTTGAGAACTAATAGAAAGCTCTGGAGGACACAGAACAGCTGAAAGACATCAGGAGCTGCTGAGTGATGTGAGCAGGAGGAGGATCTTGGTGAGGAAAGGACCAGGGAGGTATGCTAACTCCTGCTGCTCCTTTTATTCTGGAGCATCTGCCAACTGTAGGCACTGGCAGGAGGCTGACAATCTCTGTGGCTTTGTACCCAGGGGCCACTGCTAGGGGATGGAGAATTAGTGAAACTCGGTGGAGACCTGAGAGGTTTGAAGGATATGGTCAATTGTTCCTCTGGGGTCTCATGGTGAATTCTGAAGTTATGGAAAAATGGGATATATCACAGGCCCTGAAGAAATAGTCACAGCAAAGTTTAGACTTAATGACCTTCCAGGAGGAGTGAAAAAGAACACATCAGGCTATCCATTATAAATCCCAAAGGACCAGAGGGCAACGAGTGGGAGACTAAGCTTGCCAGAGCTGCAGCCTTCTTATTTGGCAGAATACCTGGTTGGATTAAAGTCATCCAAGCAGAGGGGAGCATAGCGCCTCTTTGAGGAAAATAGCATCAACAAGAGCCTCTACAATGCTCTTTATTCACAATGTTTAACATTCAATTAAAAATAACTTGTCATAACAAAAGACAAGACCACCTGACCAGAAACCAAGAAAAAAACACAGGTCTTAGAAAGAGACCCAGAAATAAACTAGGTATCAGATTTACAAGGCAAACACTTCAAACTTAACCATGTTGAGTAAGTTCAAGAAAATAGAGGAAAAGTTGGGAAAATTCACCAGAACTGTGCACTCACACCCACATTGGTGAATTTGCCTTCTAGAACTTGCCTTCTAGAACTGAAGGCAAAATATAATATCTGAAAAGGAAGAATGCATATTAGACAAAACAGAAGACAGAGTTAGTAACATATAAGACAGATTATAACATAACCACTTTGAAACAAGAGAAAATAACTAATAAAACATATTGGAGACAAAGGGTAATGGTTAAAAATTAATAAGAAGTAACTGGAGTCTTGGGAGAAGAGAAAAGGAACAACAAAGAAGGAATATTTGAAAGGTAATAAAAGAAATCAACCCCCAAAGCCCATAAACTCCAAAGCATGATAAATACAAGGAAAGCCACACCTAGGCACATTATATTTAGACTTCTTAAAACCAAAGACAAAAATCTTAGAAGAAGCCTGAGAAAAATCTCATCATCTTCAAAGGTACAGCAGTGAAACTGACAGCCAGCTTCTCAATAGAGAGGATGGAAGTGCAGAGCCATTAAAATAATGTCTTTAAAATGCTAAAAGACAGCCCTGGCTGGTGTGGCTCAGTGGATTGAGCACCAGCTTGTGAACTGAAGGGTCACCAGTTTGATTTCCAGTGAAGTAAGATGCCTGGGTTGCAGGCCAGGTGTCTGGCTGGGGGCGTGCAAGAGTCAACCACACACTGATGATTCTCTCCCTCTCTTTCTCCTTCCCTTCCCCTCTCTTTAAAAAGAAATAAAATGTTGTTTTAAGTTTAAAATGTCAAATTATTTTTCAAAAATGCTGAAGGATAGACTTCCAGTCAAGATGGAGGCCTAAATGAACACACTTTGCCTCCTTGTGCAACCACAGAAAGAATTACAACTAGACCTCAAAACAAATAACACCAAGAACCATCAGAAAATTAAGCTGCATGGAAGTCCAACAACCAAGGATTTAAAGAAGCCACATTCATCCAGATGTGTAGGAGGGGCAGAGACAT
Organism: Carollia perspicillata; assembly: GCA_004027735.1. Lineage (NCBI taxonomy): Eukaryota > Metazoa > Chordata > Mammalia > Chiroptera > Phyllostomidae > Carollia > Carollia perspicillata. Next base: position 3,136 of record PVKM010024667.1, read on the forward strand.
GGAGATGGATGGAGAGGTACAGAGATGTGGTGTGTTGTGGAGAGGGGATGAACTGGTGGTCTAACATTCACGTGTGGTGGATAAAAATCAAGAGGGATACCTGGGGAGTGAGAGATCCCAGCCCCAGACCAGACTGCACAGCCCAGGGTTCCAGCGGCAGGAAGAAAACTCTCCATAACTTCTGGCTATAAAATGGGGATTGGGGCGGTGGAAGAAACTGCTTGATTTTCAGGACACTTAACTTAAAGGGCCTGCACAGACTTAAAACATATGCAGACAAAGCCCCTCTGGAATTTAGCACTAGGGCAACACCTGGAAGGTTACCGGTTCTGTACAGGGAGTAAGAGAAGTGACTGGGAAGTGAGCGTAAATGAAGTGACTGGAAACAGGGCAAGTTTCAGGCAAACCTCCAAAAGCCAGGTAGCAGCATTGTCCCTCTCTGAGCCCCCCGCCCCCCACCACAGAGCCACAAGGCAGTGAAGTGAATAGCCCCACTCTGGCAATTACCTAATGCTCCCCTCCACACAATTTACAGGTGCTTTTTCTACAATAGGCCACACTACTAAGACAGGGAGTCAAAGCAGCTCCATCTACTAAACAGAAACAAACACAGGGAGGCTGCCAAATTGAGGAGACAAAGAAATATGGCCCAAATGAAGGAACAGAACAAAACACTAGAAAAGGAACTAAACAAAATGGAGATAACCAACCTATCAGATGCAGAGTTCAAAACACTGGTGATCAGGATGCCTAAAGAACTCATTGAGTATGACAACAACATAAAAAAGACTCTGGAAGTGAAGGTTACACTATGTGAAATAAAGAAAAATCTACAGGGAACCAGCAGTGGAGGGGATGAAGCTGCTATTCAAATCAACAAGTTGGAACATAAGGAAGAAGGAAGCATTCAAACAGAATGGCAAGAAGAAAAAAGATTCAAGAAATGAGGACAGTATATGGAGCCTCTGGGACATCTCCAAATGTACCAACTTTTGAGTCATAGGGGTGCCAGAAGGAGGAGAGGAAGAGCAAGAAACTGAAAACTTACTTAAAAAAATAATGAAAGAAAACTTCCCTAATTTGGTGAAGGAAATAGACATTCAAATCCAGGAAGCACAGAGTCCCAAACAACTTGGACCCAAAGAGGACCACAGCAAGAAACATCATTTAAAAAGTGCCAAAGGTTAAAGATAAAGAGAGAATCTTGAAACCAGCAAGGGAAAAGCAGAGAGTTTCTTACAAAGGAGTTCCCATAAGACTGTCAGCTGATTTCTCAAAAGAAACTTTGACTGGCAAGAAGTATTCAAAATCATGACAAGCAAGGACCTACAACCTAGATTACTCTATCCAACAAAGCTATCATTTAGAATGGAAGGACTTATACAAGCACTTCCCCAGACAAGTTATAGCTAAAGGAGTTCATCATCACCAAACCATTATTACATGAAATATTAAAGGGACCTCTTTAAGAAAAAAAAAGAAGATAAAAACTATGAACATTAAAATGGCAACAGGTTCACAACTATCAATAATGGAATCTAAAAAAACAACCTAAGCAAACAAGCAGAACAGGAACAGAATCATAGATATGAAGATCATTTGGAGGGTTATCATCTGGGAGAGGGAAAGGGAAGGATGAGGGAAAAGGTGCAGGGATTAAGAAGCATAATTGATAGGTACAAAATAGACAGGGGGACGTTAAGGACAGTACAAGAAATGGAGAAGCCAATGAACTTGTATGGACAACCCATGGACATGAACTAAGTCTGGGGGGGTTGCTGGAGGTAATGGGGGTACTGGGTGGAGGGGGGCAGAGGAGGGAAATTGGGACAATTGTAATAGCATAATCAATAAAATATATATTTAAAATACATAGAAAAAATAAAATGCTGAAAGACAGTATGCACCAACCTAGAATTCTGTGTCTATTTAAATTACCCTTCAAAAATGAAAGTCAGATAAAAACATGTTCAGGCTGGTAAAAGCTGTGAGACTTTGTTGCCAGAAAAACTGCTACAACAAACAAACAAACAAACACACAAAAACACAAACAAAGACAGTCCTTCAGACAAAAGGAAAATGACCCCAGAGAAAAACATGAAATTGAGGGAAGCAATAGAAAGCAACAGAAAGAGTAAATATATGAATAAATACAATGAATGCTTCTTGACTATTGGCTGCACAAAGCAATGATACAATAAATTGTGGGGTTCAAAATACTCATACGTGTAGAATTAAAATACATTGCTGCAAAACCACAAAAAGCAGTTGGACTTATAGAGAGTTAAGTTATTCTAAGTTTATATCATCAGGGAGAGGCCCAGGTGATAATTTGTATTCAATTGTAATAAATAAATGTGCCTATTTTAATCCCAGGGGTAACCACTAAAAGACTTATAAAAGTTAATAGAGGAATATAATGAAATAATAAAAAAAATTTAATGGTCCCCAAAAAGGCAAGATGAAAAAAAGAGAATATAAAAGAGATGAGTCATATAGGAAAAAATTATGGTGGATATAAATCCAAATAGTTCAGTAATTCCATAAATGCAAATAGTCTACTGCAACTTAATGACTATGATTATTAGAGACTAGGTAAAAATATAAACACTAAAATCTATTTGCTGATTATAATAGACATACCTAAATTAGGAGGCAGAAAGTTCGAAAAATAAACATATGGAATGAAAATAATCACTCGAAACATAACCAGAAGACAGCTGGTGTAGCCGTCCTAACGTTCCACGTGAAGCTCTAAAGAAGGAGGTGATGCCTGAGACTCGGGGACATTTCCTCATGATGAAATGGTTAATGCACCAGAAAAATATTAGAATCTTGAGTTTGCACTTATTCAATACATAGTCTACAGAACCTGAAGTAGAGAGCCCTGGCTGCTGTGGCTCAGTGGATGGAATGCCGGCCTGTGAACTGAAAGGTCACTGGTTCAATTTCCGTCAGGGCACATGTCTGGGCTGCAGGCCAGGTCCCTGGTTGGGGGTGTGCAAGAGGCAACCAGTCGATGTTTCTCTTGAGCATGGATGTTCCTCTCCCTCCCTTTCTTCCTCCCTCCTCTCTCCCTAAAAATAAATAAAATCTTTAAAAGAAAAAAAGAAGTAGAGAAACCTACATAGTGGACTACGTCAACACACCTCTTTCAGAACACCAAAAGTGATTCTGGCTCCTTCCTTTGGACACCCTAACTTCTAAAAACGCTGAGCAAAGAGCTAACCTAGCCTGCCCTGTAAGCATCCTCCCTCTCTGAAACGCCTGCTGTGAGCCAACTGCAGATGGGCACTCATGGAGCAAACCTGGGCATGCTCTTGTCAAGAGGGATCAATGAATCCTTTCTGAGGGAACACAGCCTCTTTATGGAGTAGGCTAGTTTTGAGTGGACACACGTTCCCTTGTATTTAATTCCTATGCCCACATTCATTGCTCTTTTCATTCAAAAGTAAGTTCAGTACTCCCCCAAGCTTATTCATTTCAAGGTATGAACTGTTCCCTATTGAAAAAAAATGTGGAGGTAGGGGTTAGGACTTCCCTGGCAGCCAAGATAATAGTGCCCACCTAGATCTGAACCTTTTCAAACTTCCTCTAAAAATCATGCAGAGCAGCAAGAGCAAAACCACACAAATTCCATGCATTCAGTGTATCAACATGACAAAGAATACCAAAAATGTAAAAATTACCTGTAGGTAGAAAAATAAACACGAATTTCAAACAGAGCTATTTCTTGAATTCCCACTGCAGAAAGGTGGGTGGGAACAGAAGGAGTCTGGAAGAGCTGCATGGAAAACAGAAGTGGAGACTGGGCTAAGAGCACTCCCAGAAGGAGAAAATCCATCACAATGTGAAAATACCAGAAAAACAGTCCTGATAAGTCAGAACACTTATACAGGGAAGGCTCTCAGAAGTACACATGAGATTTGAGGTATAGTCTCAAGAAGGCACTTCTAGGGAGAAAGGGGAACATGCCCTGTGGAGAGAGCATGGTAAGTCCAAGTTCTAGATGTTCCATTCTCACCCTGGCTCAGCTATTTGCAGAGCCATTATAAAGTAATACAGCTTCTGTGTGTGTGTGTGTGCAAGTGAGTGTGTAGGTAAGTGACTGTGTGTGACTATGTGTGTATGCACGTACACACACACTCTCTGTGAGAAATAAGAGCTAAGATTTTGGGACCTGGGGGGAACTACTGATCAAGATGGCAGCATAGGTAAACATGGTTCACTTCCTTGCAAAACCACATCAAAATTACAACTAAAATATAGAATAACCATCACCCAAAACTGTCAGAAATCGAGTGCAGTGGAAGTCCATAACTACAGAATTAAAGAAACCACATTCATCCAGACTGGCAGCAGGGGCAGAGACACGGAACAGGCTCGTCTCACATCCATGTGTGGTGGATACAATTTTGGCAGGGATATCTCAGGAGTGAGAAGTCCCAACCCTACACCAGGCCTCCCAGCCCAGGGTTGCAGCACCAGGAAGGTAAGTTTCCATAACTCCTGGCTGCAAAAACCAGCAGGGATTGAGTCAGTGGAAGAAACTTCTGGAGTCCCAACCAGTCCCTCTTAAAGAACCTACACATGGGCTTACTCAGACTCACTCCCTCTGAGCTCCAGCACTCGGATAGCAGCTAGAAAGGCACCAGTGGCACACTGGGATGAATTCAAGTGCCTGTTGAGAGCGGGGGGACAGCTTTCTCCTAGACGGACAGATGGGCAGAGGCCATTGTCTCCTTTCTGAACCCTCCCCCACCACAGAGCCACAGACCCAGCAGGTGGGTGCCATATCTGAGACTCCATCAACCTTGATAACCCTGTTTGCACAGCCCTGGAGATCCCTCCAGACTCCCTCCAACCCAATTTACCAGCACAACCGAACTGTTAACTATGACTTTTCCATATGAATGGCTGGTCTTGGCTCATGCTTCACAACTACCTAAATCCTCTCAAACAAGAAACATCTGGCCTAAGTGAGCCCCAAGCCCCCTATACCTCTTGCTAAGTGGCCCCAGGAGAGGCACTAGCAGCAGACAGACTAGATTCACAGCTTGGCTTCACATGGGAACCTCCAAGTCCAGCACCAGTAGCAGCCATCTCAGACTGCTTTATAGCTCATGGAGGGTGGCCCTGGGCAGAACACAGGTGTGGGCTGATCTTGGCAGCACCACCCAGGAAACCCTGGAGCCTATGCACCCAGTGGACAGCTACAGACCATGTCAAAGCACCACCACCTGGTCCCTGCACAGCTGATCCTCAACATAAAGTGGTGGTTGGTGGCCAGTGGTCACAGCCAGTCTTTGCAGCTGAGTGGCTTGGGTAAATCTGTCCCTTTGACCTGCCAATAGAAATCAAGTCTCAACTACAAGAGGAGGGTGTATTCAGCCCACATGAATGGTGCAGTCCACCTCAACTACCCATCTTGGGTAATAGAGGAGGCTGTGCCACTGGACCCTACAGGACACCTACTACATTAGGCCATGCTACCATACAGGGAATCATAGCAGCTCTATCTAATACATAGAAATGTACAAAGGGAGGTTGCCAAGATGAGGAGACAAAGAAACATGGCCTAAATGAAAGAACAGATCAAAACTCCAGAAAAAGAACTGAACCGAATGGAGATAAACAATCTATCAGATGCAGAGTTCAAAACACTGGTTATAAGAATACTCAAGGAACTTAGTGAGGACCTCAACAGCATGAAAAAGACCCAGTCAGACATGAGAGACACACTAGCTGAAATAAAGAACAATTTACAGGGAAACAACAGTAGAGTGGATGAAGGCAAGAATCAAATCAGCAATTTGGAATATAAGGAGGCAAAAAATAACCAATCAGAACAACAGAAGAAAAAAGAATACCCCCAAAACAAGAAGAGTGTAAGCACTATTCTTCAAGTGATCCAACATTCACATCATAGTGGTACCAGAAGGAGAAGAGAAAGAGTAGGAAATTGGAAGTCTACTTGAAAAAATAATGAAAGAATACTTCCTTAATTTGATGAAGGAAATAGACATGCAAGTTCAGGAAGCCCAGAGAGTCCCAAATAATATGGATGCAAAGAGACCCATTCCAAGACACATCATAATTAAAATGCCAAAGTTTAAAGATAAAAGGAAAATCTTAAAAGCAGCAAGAGAAAAGCAGTTCATTACTTATAGGGAATTCTTATAGGACTGTGAGCTGATTTCTAAAAAGAAACTTTACAAGTTAGAAGGGATTAACAAGAAATATTTGAAGTCATTAAAAGCGGGGACCTACAGCCAAGATGGCTCTACCCAGCAAAGCTGTCATTCAGAATTGAAGGGCAGATAAAAAGCTTTCCAGACAAGGAAAAAACTAAAGGAGTTCATTATCACCAAATCATTATTATAATAAATGTTAAAGGGACTTATCTAAGAAAAAGAAGATAAAATCTATGAACAATAAAATGGCAATAAAAACATATCTACCAACAATTGAGTCTAAAAAACAAACTAAGCAAACAAGAAGAACAGAGACAGAATCATGGATGTAGAGAATGTTTTGATGGGTGCAGGATGGGAAGGGTGTGGGGGAATGGGTGAAGAGGTGAGGGGATTAAGAAGTACAAATAGGTAGTTACAGAATAGCCACAGGGATGTACAGTACAGCATAGGAAATGGAGAAGCCAAAGAACTTATACACATGACCCATGGACATGATCAATGGTGGGGGAATTCCTGAGGAGTTGGCAGGGAGCTGTGTGGAGGGCAACAAAGGATAAAGAATTGGGAAAACTGTAATAGCATAATCAATAAAATATAATTTAAAAAGAGCTGAGATTTGGGGACAGTGTTAGCAAAGGAAAAAAGCTATTGTAAAAATAAACAGATTAGTAGGGTCACCACATTTTTAAAATGATTAAAAATTACTGCTGTCTCCAATCACAATGAAGCCGAAGGAAAGTAAGACGACACCCCAAATGGCAAGGTGTTCTCAAACAAGCATTGGAGTAGGTGCAACTCACCTTGAGATGTAAATTCAAACCTAACAACAGAAATGGATGCACACCAAAACTAAAAAAAACCCACAGGAAGAAATGAAGTAAACTCAAGAAAGAAATAGAAGAAAAAGACAAAGTCACATGAAAAATGAAGACTGAATTAAAAGTACTCCAACAAGAACAGATTTGAATAATATTGGAATGATACCAATGAAGAAGATCAGAAAATCAACCATAGGAATGAAAATGAGATGAAATAAAAAAGCAAAAAGTGTTAGAGAAAAAGAAGTGAACAGAAGACAAGTAATGAGAGCCAGCTATGTGCAATTGGAGTCACTGAAAAAATAACTAAATGCAATAAAGCTTTCCGGAAATAGAAGATCTGAAACTACATACCTGGGCCCACCATGTACCTGGGAAAATTCACTTGGAATAATAAACTCTGAGACCTAACCCAGTGAAACTATCAGACATTAAAAATAAAGAAAAATCCACAGATTCTTTAGGCTAAATAAATAAATTAGGATAACACCAACTAATACACAAAGCAAGGCAACTGAAATTTCATTTACACTAATGGTGAATTAACCGCCATAAGATTAATCCTCCCACACATAACAACTGTAAACGCTAGACACCTAAAGGAACTGGGAGCATTTGAAAGCAGGAGAATATGGAAGAGTGTCTACACAGAGATGAAGGAAATGACACTGGGTACGTTCCCATTTCTATAGTGTTTTGCTTTGGCAAGATCCGTTGGCACTGCACAGATGGCTAACATTCTAACAGAAGACACACGATCTTACTGGGCTTAAAAAACAAAGGACAGCATTTGTAGCAATCACACAGCTGGAAAGTGAGGCGGGATGGGTGAGGGGTGGGGGGAACCCAGGAAGAGATATATGCAGAGAGAGACTGAAATTCAGCCCAAATCCCTGTCTGACACCTGAACTATGTATGCACTTGTTCAGCTAAGCAAATTGCCCGATAAAAAAGACAGACACAAAAAAATCAACACACATCAGAGGAACATTGCAGAATCTAAAATTGTACGATATATTAATCACATTTTAAATATTAAAAATTTAAAAAGTACAGACCACAATGAATTGAAGTAGATATCAATAACAGATAGATAACTTGAAAATCTCCAATTATGTGGAGATTAAACAATGTATGGGTCAAAGAAAAAATGTTAAAAGAATTTAAAAATATTTTGAACTAAATGAAACGAAAACACGACGTATCAAAATTTGTGAGATGCTACAAAAGCAGGGTTTGGAGGAAAGCTTGTAGCACACATATTAGAGAAGAAGCAAGATCTAAATTCAGCAACCTACACTTCCAACTTAGGGCACTAGAAAAAATGAGAGCAAATTAAATCCAAAATAAGCAGAAGACAAAAAGTAATAAAAATTACAGCAAAAATGAATGGAATTGAAAAAAGAAAATCAATAGAGAAAACCAACACACCCAAAGCTGGCTCTTTGAAAAGATGAATACAATCAATAAGCCTTGGGGTAACTGAGAAAAAAGAAAAAACAAAAAATAACTAATATTCAAAGTGAATCCCTACAGACCCTATGGATATTAAATATATAAGAAACGAATACAATGAACAATTATAACCTAGGTGAAATTCCTTGAAAGACACCATCTGCCAAAACTCTCACAAGAAGAAATAGATGACCTGAGTATGCCTGTTTCTACTAAAGAAATTAAATCAGTAATTAATGACCTTCAGAAGTAGAACACACCAGGCCCAGATGGGTTCGCTGGTGGAATTTTCTCCTTAAATTCTACCAAGCACTTAAGGATGAAATTGTGTCTGTTCTTTCCCCTCTCTTTCTGAGGACAGACACAGAGGGAACACTTCACGCTGTGAGGCCAGCATTGCTCTAATGCCACAGCCAGACCAAGACATTACCAACGTCTTTCGTGAACATAGATGCAAAAATCCTCAACAAAACACTAGCAAATTGAATCCAAGGAAGTATAATAGAATTACACACCATGATCAAGTGGGATTTATCCCAGATACACAAAGCTGGGTCAGTATTAGAAACAGATTAAAGTAGTCCATCACATCAATAGAAAAAAAGGAAAAATACACGATCATATCAATAGATGCAGAAAATACATTTGACAAAATCCAACACCCATTCATGATTTAAAAAAAAAACCCAACTCTCAATAAACTAAGAATAAAGGGGAAGTTTTCAACTGGATCTATTACAAAAAGTTATAGCTAAGATCATACTTAATGATGAGAAGCTCAAAGCTTTCCCACCAAGATCAGGAGCAAGTCAAGGATGCCCTCCTCTCTTCCCACTCCTTTTCTGTATCAGATAGGAAGTTCTAGTTCATTCAATCAGACAAAAAAATGAAACAAAAGTATGCAGATTGAGAGGGAACAATAAAACTGTGTTTGTTGGTGGATGACATGATGGTCTATGTAGAAAATCTGAAAGAATCAATAAAAAAAAATATCCTGGAACTAATAAGTGACCACAACAAACTTGCAGAACACGAGGTTAATATGCAAGAGTTAATCGCTTTCTTATATACCAGCAATGAACAAGTGGAATTAGAAGCTAAAAACACAATACCGTTTACATTAGCACCTCCAACATGAAATACTTGAGTAAAAATCTAATCAAATAGGTATAAAATCTATATGAGAAAAACTACAAATCTGAAGAACAAAATCAAAGAACTAAATCCTGTAAATGGAGAGATATTCCAAGTTCATGAATAGGAAGATTTAATATTGTCAAGATGTTAGTTCTTTTCAACTTAATTTATAGATTCAATGCAATCCCAATCATAATTCCAGCAAGTTACTTCGCGGATATTAACAAATTCTAAAGTTGATATGGAGAGGCAAAGGACTTGGGATAGCCAACTCAACACTGAAAGGGAGGGACAAAGCCGCGGGCTGACGCGGCTCGACTTCACAACTCATTATAGTGTCACAGTAATCAAGACAGTGCACTATTGGCAAAAGGACAGACAAATGTAACAATGGAACAAAATAGAGAGCCCAGAAACACACCCCCATAAATGGAGGCAACCAATCTGCAAAGGAGCCGAGGCAGTCTTTTCAGCAGATACACTGCAACAACTGATGCCCCCGTGCAGAAAGGAAATGAGTCCAGACCCAGGTCTTCCACCCGTCGCGTACATTACCTCACAAAGGATCACAGAGCCAACTGTGAAATACAAAACGATAACATTCCTGGAAGACGATGTGGGAGTAAACATAGATGACCTTGGGTTTAGTGATGACTTTTTAGATACAATACCGTAGGCATGATCCATAAAAGAAATAATCGATAAGCTGGACTTCATTAAAATTAAAAAAAAAACTGTGAAAGACAATGCCAAAAGAAAGAGAAGACAAGCTCAGACTGGGGGAAATAGTTGCCAAAGACACATCTGATAAAGGATTGTTGCTCAAATATATACAAAGAATCTTTAAAACTAATAAGAAAACAGATAACCCGATTTAAAAATAGGCCAAAGATCTGAACAAATACCCTACCAAAGAAGATACACAGATGGCAAATAAGCACATTAAAAGATGCTTCATATCATATGTCATCAGGGAAATACAATTTTAAACAATAGATAGAACTATCTACCTATTAGAATGGTCAAAAATAGAACACTCGCAACACCAAGTGCTGACAAGGACGTGGAACAACTGGAACTCACACTCAATGCTGGTGGGAGTGCAGAACGGGGCAGCCACTTTGGAAGACAGTCTGACAGTTTCTTACAAAGCCAAACATACTTTTGCAATACTCCTTGTGCTCCTTGGTATTTACCCAAAGGTTTGAAAAGCTATGTTCATACAAAAGCTGCATGTAGATGTTTATAGCAAGTTTATACATAATTGCTAAAACTTGGAAGCAACCAAAATGTCCTCCATGACATGAATGAATAAATAAACTGTGGTACATCTGGACAATGGAATGTTATTCAGTGTTAAAAAGAAATGAGCGATCGAGCTATGAAAAGACGATGTGGAGGAAGCTTAAATGCATGCTTCTAAGTGAAAGAAGCCAGTCTGAAGAGGCTCTATGCTGTACCATTTTATATGACGCTCTGGAGCAGGCAACACCGTGGAGACGCCATAAGGATCGGTGGTTGCCAGGGGTTCGGGGAAGGAGGGGATGAACAGGTGGAGCGCAGGGAAAATGCTCTGTGTGATGCTGTCATGGCGGGCACACGTCATTATACATTTTTCCAAACCCATAGAGTGACTCCTAGAGTTAACCTAGTGTAAACTACAGGTTGGGTGACGATGACGTGTCGATATGGGTCCATCATTTGTAACAGATGTACCACTCTGGTGGTAGGTGTCGATCACAGGGGAGGCCCTGTGTGTGTGGAGTCAGGGGGTACCTGGGAAATCTCGGTACCTTTCCCTCAATTTTGCTGTGAACCTTAAACGTCTCTAAAGAAAAAGTTAAAGATTTAATTTAGAAAATCTACCAGCTAAGGGTACAAGAAAAAAAAATAATAATAATTTAAAAAGCAAGTTCTCTATGGTTAAGAAATACAAAATAAGAAAATTTAAAGGACAAATAAAAATTGGGAAAAATATAACATACGAAAAATAGCAGGATAATACCTTACACAGAGAGAACTATTAACACTTGAGGATGAGGAGACCAAAGACCCAAGAGAAAAGTGAGCAAAAACGTGAAGAGATAATGCACCCAAAATATACAGAAATGGCCTTTATACCTACGGAAAGTTGCTCAACTTCACTCACAACAGAAATGCCAATGAAAAGTGCTCTGTGACATCACGTCCCCTTGGAGTGCAACCATTTTAAGGCGTCTTTCCCGTTACATTCTGCCATTAATGGTTTGGGGAAGTGGGCACTTCAAATACTTTTGGTAAGAATCAAATTGGCATGACGTGTACGGAGGGAAATTCAGCATGACCTAATAAACTGCATGTGGGTACACCTTTGCTTTAGCAATCTCACTGCTAACGTTTCCTCTGGGTACACCTCTAATGGAATGAAAGTACGTGTGCACAAGGGTGCAAAACACTGCAAACAACCTAGATGCCCATAGACAGGGGAGAAGTTGAATGAACTAGGCTGCCTGCACATGATGGGGTACCATGTGGCTCTGAAAAAGGAGCCAGTCCTCTCAGAACTCACGTGGAATAATTTCCAAGATTTATTGTTAAATGAAAAAAGAAAGCAAAAAGGTATACTACCTTCTGGGTAAAAGGAAGTGCAGTAAGAAAAAATATGCTTATTTTTGCAAAGAAAAACATGGGAAGAATAATCTAGAAACAAATGAGACTGTTTGTCTGCAGGAAGCAAGTGACAGTGCAGTGGCAGAGATGGAGTGCGGTGTACATTCAGACACTTTCCTGAGTGCACTTGTGTGTGGTTCTGTGGAACCCACGTTGACATACTACACACTCAAAAAAAGGGTGAGGTGACTCTCAACAGATCATAGATAGAACAAAAGAACCTCACTATATTTCAAATTAATCAAATTTAGGGAGGGGGGAACCCAAGCCATCTTTGAACAGCATCTTGACCAAGGACAAAAAGAAGTGTAAGAAACATCGAACTTTGGTTAACAGATTCCCTCTTCTCAGTGGAGTGAGCTAGCAGTTCCGAAACCGTTTTCCACCTGTTCCAGGGCTAAACGAATCAGTGAGCCCACAGAGGACGACAAAGGCCAGGTTTCTCCCTGTGGAAGAAGAGTCGCAGCACAGAACAGGACGGGGGAGGGCAGCCAGGAGCCTGGGGGTCCGGGACTGGAATAGGCGGTGGCAGTGTGAGCTCACAGTCACACGTATCTTGTGCGTGTGCACATCCTCTAGAGAAACTATGGGTGGCCTCTCAGCAGCAACACGCACACCTACTCCCAGACCTTGGTTTCTGGGGGCCGCTGACCAGCAAAAGAAGGCTTCTCGGAAAATACGCCAGGTTGTAGGGCTGTGCCGAGACAGCACAGGACGAGCCGGGAACGTCTTTTTGCACTGGAAAGTAAAGAAGTGCTCAAAGAATGACGGGGACAGGTCAAAGGGCACTGGAATCAGCTTGAAGGGGGTTCCACAGGACAAATCTGGGTTTCAAATGTATAATGACAGTAATGGATTAAAACCCATAAAATAAAATAAATTCTGTGAGCCCATACTGATATATAAACAAAAACATAAATAAATGGTAGAGAAAGGAGATCTCTTTCATATAATAGGATGTCCACTAATACACATAAAAAAATGATACAGGCAAAAAAATATAATTTAGTAACCATGAAATTTAATGAAATACTACAGGACATTTATACATTCTTGAAGCATATCAGAAAATAGTTACTAATTGTTGTGGTGGACTAAATAATGGGCCCCCAAACAGGTGCACACCCAAGAGCCCAGGACCTGTGAGCGTGACTTTACAGGGGAAAACGGTCTTTGCAGATGCAGTCAAGTTAATGATCTTGAGACGAGATTTTCCTGTACCATCCACGTGTGCCCTGATTGCAGTCACTTGCACCTTATAGGAGAGGCAAAGGGAGCTCTCAGACCAAAGTGGGGCCACGAGTAGACAGAACGGAGACTGGAGTGATTCAGTCACAGCTAACGGATGCCTGGAGCCATCGGAGCTGAAAGAGGCAAAGGAACCCTCCCCTCGAGCCTCCAGAGTGATCATAGCCCTGCTAACACCCCGATTGCAGACTTTGGCCTCCAGACTGTGAAAGGACAAATTCCTGTCATTTTAAGCTGCCCTGTCTGTGGTGCTTTGTAACAGCTTCCCCAAGATCCTAACACCACCGATCCACCACTTTCCAGTGGAGAAACCTGGAGAGCCCTCTAACCAGTGGTCATTTACATCACAGCGAGGGGCCCGCTGACACTGTGTGCCTCTGGGCGGGATGCATCCGAGCAGCACAGCCTCACCTCCATGCTGCTCCTGCTGGAGATGCCCGATGGGACTCTCACGTCCGGAGGCTCGAGGTACGTCCCGCCAGACAGACATCTGCACCCGACGACAAGTATGGCCTACACTGGCTCCTACTTGGGCCCTGGGCTGTATATACATTGCTATAAAGAACCTTACTGGGACAAAAGGCAGAATTCGAATGAGGTCTGTAGACTAGATAATACGAGTGTAATAATGTTAATTTCGTGACTTCAGAAGTTGAGCTGTGGCTGTAGGAGAGACTCTCCTTATTGTTAAGAATCACACCTGAAGTATTTGGGGGTGAAAAGAAGTCAGTGAAAGTTCCGGGGGAGGCGCCCTGACCTGCCCCCATGTCGTCTGGGTTGCACAGCTGCTCTACCAGCAGGTTCTGCGGAGGACAGCAAGGTTCGGTGGCCCCTCCCTCCCTGAACCCAGGGCCAGGCTGGCAGCAGGAAGCCTTCTGGTCAGAGGGAGCTGAGTTTGGGGGTGGTAAACACAGCATAGACCAGAGCAAGTCATAGACCCTTCACACCCGCACCGCCGTGGGCAAGGGCAAGGGCAAGGGCAAGCCCGGTCTCCACCGGGACCACATGGTGCTGGGCCCTGCTCAGCTTTTCTGAAGGCCGCTGCCCAGGCCCCTTCACGTGCCTGGAGCCCTGGCAAGGAGGCAGTGCCCCCTGCCTTGACCCACACAAACCCGTCCCTAGGCCACCCTGGTTCCCTTATCATGTGACCAGGCCCTCCCTTTGTCTTAGACCCTCCAGTGCCCCCAGCCCCTGTTCCTCCTCAGAACATTCCCAAGGCTTGGCCTCCCTTCGACTTCCCTGGGTCTGCAGGACTTCTGTCCAGGTCCTTGTTAAATCCATCAGTTTCCTGGCCTGCACGTGTCCCGACACAGGTCACTCTTCTCCCCGCCCACAAGGTTGAGAAAACCCAGTTTCTTCCTCCTAAAAACGTCTGACAGGACAGCGCCTCTCTGACACTCTGTCATGGTGACGGCGGGCGCTGAGACAGGGACATGGCCGTCCCGATGCTTTGGGCCCTGCCTGGGTTATTTGTGGGGCCAGCTCGGGTGGGTTTTTCTGTGCAAAGTCTTATGGAGCATTCCAGCATAACTCCAGGATCTTATATTCCACCTTCGGGGTTGCCACATTGGAGCCCAGCCCATTAAATTGATGTGAAGGAAAAGATTGTAAGGTTGATGGTAGGTGTTTAAGGGTGTTGGAATACAGGATTAGAATCCTAAGAAACATGGCCCTCTCCAAATACAGCTGAAATGGGGAGCTCTGCCAGGAATCCCATTTCCAGCCTGGCAGCCCTGTGCTCCTGCACCCTTCAGGGAACTTCTCGACTCTCCCTCCCGTCCCCGGGCCACCAGAATCCTTTCAGGAAACCCCTCGGCTCTCCTTCCTGTCCCCTGGGCCACCAGAAGCCCTTTAAGCAAACAGGAAAATAATCAGGGGTCATAAGATGCTGACTTTCTATCGGGAAACCTCTCTATGTGGTTTGAGGTTATGTATTTGGATATTATTTTCCTCACTCACCATTTATTTTCTTAAAATTATCAGCTCCCTCGGATTCTTGTGGCAAGGAGCTTCCAGTAATGTCTGCGGTGAAATCAGGGTGCTGGGAAGGCTGCGTGCTTTTAGCAAGGACGTCTCATGAAAGAAAGCCCGTAACATTCCGATAATATACGATAGGTCTCTGCTCCCTCAATGACACCTTTGAATGCGCTCCGCTGCTTTTCACATCATAAATAAAGACCTGGCACACGCCGAGGTTGCTGTTGGACGCCTGCAGCACCCCGCTCGCCAACTTCCTAGACTCTGGGAGTCGGGCTGCCAGCGTCCAAGTTGGAGCTCCAACTCGGCTTCGTAGCAAACGACTCCGTTTTCCACGTCAGGCTGGATCCAGGTCTCCAGAGTGATAGTGAAAAGCTGCAGACTCCTCAAGGAAAAACACGCCGCCGCCCACCGACGACCTTCAGCTTCCAGAAGGCCAAGTCAAGTCACGTGGGGACAGTAGCCGAGACGTCTGTAACTGCAGCCCGCTGCCCTCGCTCTGTCCTCAACTTACGCCTGATTTCCTCTCAAAAAGGTAACCCTGTGCTCTGGCCAATGTGGCTTTCAGCCATTTTAATAGGCATCCCTTCTCCCTTCCCCACCTACCTCCCTGCGGGCAGGGCGGGAAGAGGAGGGTCTGGAGGAAGGGGATGAAGCACAGGGGCAGTGCCACTTTGCTTGGTTCCCAGGCACCTCAGACCAAAGCTCTGGTCACTGCTAGCCACTCTGTGATGTTTACGACACACTTCTCTAGAAAACCATCTTATTTCAAAATCCTACTAATTATGCCTACTAATGAAGTCCCAACCCTGGTACTGGTGAATGTGGCCTCTTTGGAAATAGGGCCTCTGCAGGTGTGGTTAAGTCAAGATGAGGCCCTTAGGGTGGGCCCTGATGCAATGACGGGTGCCTTTGTGAGACGAGACGGACTTGGAGACAGAGAAATACAGAGAGACACAGAGAAGGAGGCCGTGTGGGGACAGAGGCAGAGATGGAGGGATGTGGCCGTGAGTCGAGGGATGCCTGCAGCCACCAGGAGCAGGAGGAGGCAGGGAAGATCCTCCCCTGGAGCCTTTAGAGGGAGTACGGCCTTGCTGGTCTCCAGGTCTATGAGAGGATAAACTGTTGTGTGAAGTCCCCTGGTTTGTGACCATTTGTTACAGAGGTTCCAGGACACTAGCACAAGCACCTGCTCAGCCAGGCTGCTGTGAAGGCAGGAGGCCCAATGCAGGTGAGACCCTTCAGCACACCCTGGCACCCTGAACAGTAGGTATGCTGATGGCGGGGGAGGCCCCTGGGCACAGAGAGGAGGTGGTTGACACACAGCTAAGGTTCCGAAGACCCTCTCCCTCCTGTGCCTGGGTCTCAGTGATGTCCAAGCCTGCTGTCCTATGAGGCTGGGGGCTCCTGCCTCCCTGGGAAGTTGAGTAACCTCTGCTCAAGCCCCTGGCCGGGCTACTGTGGCTCCTGCAAGTGCACTCTTCCCCACCTCTGGGTCTCCCCTGCCCACTTCCCTCTCTCAGCTCCAACTGCCTGATGGCTGACTTGAGTGTTTCTTTTGTTCCCAAAGCCTTGCGCACCTCGCATTTGCGGCAGGGCTCTTTACCTGGATGTGTAAAGGCTACCTGCACTGCACAAAGCTCTGCTGCAGTAAAGCGGCTCTGTGCCCAACACTGAGAGCCTCACAGATACAGACCCTCCAGGGCTCGAAGCCTGCCCTGGGGGGCTCTATCCCACTGGGGCTGCAGGATGCCCCCCAGAGCCCTTTT
>PVKM010024668.1:0-20379 GCA_004027735.1 Carollia perspicillata
GGACAGGAGCGGGGAGGGAAACAGACGCATCCAAGGTGCTCACCTCTGCTAGTGCCCTGCTGACATAATTCTCCTTCCTGGCAGCCTCCTGGAGCTCCATAGCCTGCTGGACGTACATTTTCCCAGCCAGGATTTCATTTTCCAGCAGCGACAGCTCTTTCAATGAAATGGGCCAGTTCAACCGTTCCAGTGCCTCATTTAAAGCTGCCTTGTTTTCCAAGTACCTCATTGGTTTGTTTGCATCTAGCCTAAAAAAGAAAAGAAGAAGAAACAAACAAAAAAAGAAAGTGACCATAGTAGAAAAAAATGTGGAAAGATAGTTTTTCAGTCAACCCTGCCCTGAGAAGCACCTGTGAAGGCAGGCGTCAGTGCCAGTTAATGGAATCACAGCCACGCTCTCTGGCCCATTGGAACTTTGGTAGCTGGAACAAGTTACAAATGACCATCTCTGTAAATTATGGCAGGCACTCTTCCCCATTACCTAATTTGATTACCTGATTTTAAAGAAGTTTGATACACATGTCTTTAAAAAAATTTTTTTTCTTTTCGGCATATTTAGAGCCCATTTCTTTCTCTCCAGGTCTAACATTTGACAGGACCAAAAATGTGCCTCAAAGAGACTCCACAACTACCCTTTAGCAGTGATTCTGGAAAACAGAGGAAAGCAAAACTAAACTAAACCTAAATATTGGCCTCAGTGCAGTAATTCTTCCACCAACTCATCTGAGCTATTTCAATCCCCTTTTCTCCTTCGGAGCCTAAAGAAGTCTAAACTTTCTGGCTTGGTTGTTTGGGTGTATGAAGGACATGAAGAATTTTCTATGAGCTGAGGAACAGGCTGAGAGACTCCAGGGGAAGCCAGGGTGGTGTGATGGCCCAGGATGGGGATTCTTTTCTCAATCCCAGCTGCTATGGAGTCAGACACTTGGAGAGGAGGGAAGGGGGTGGACTAGGGAGAGAGCTCATTTCATAACCACCATTCTCTTAGTGCTGAAAGTGTCGCTTCTGTTAGCTATAGGGTGTTGGAGGAATACAGTGTAAACCCAGCACAACCATGGCACTCAATCCACAAACAAACTTGTCTCCAGGCAATAGCAAAAATTCTTATTACAAATCTAAATCGGAGTGATGTCAGCAAGATGATGGAATAAGAAACCCCAGGCCTTCATTTCCCCACAGAGATAGCAACTTGTCAAGAATATAGAGACCACGTAGTCTTTGTGAGAATTCCAGAAACCACGTAAGAGCTTGTAGCACTCCACAAACCGGAGAAGAGTGGACACCGAAGTGGGTAGGAAAGTTTATTGCATTTTGCCTGGCTTAGCCACTCCCTCCCCAGGCACGATGTTGCTCAATTGAGAAAAACTCCTAAATCCCGACTTCCCCCTTGAGAGGGCAAGAGAAAAGAGACTATGCATCCAACATTCTGGCTTTCGGAAGGTCTGCCAAAGACACTTGTTTCTTTCTCATCTGATTCAGAGAGCTAATGGGAAGGGCTATACACTTTGCATAACCGGTTAGGGGCCACTGAGAACAAAGCCCAGTTCCAGGGCTTGTTATACCATCAGAGGTACTGCAGTACCAAGAATGAACACCAGGGGGAGGAAGAGATTACGGGCTCCTGAAAACAAATGGGCAAACCCATTTGGGAATTGACACAGGCCTACAGGAGACAAAGCCCCAGAAAAGAGTTGGAAGGTTCCCAGCATCTCTAGCCTGGATGATTGGTCAAGGTCTTTGATGACCTTGGGTCATCAAAAGTGACCTTGGGTCACCAAGGGTTTGAAGTCAAACAATATATAATGACTGGGACAGGTGTCTTCTTTTCAAATGCTCAATTAAACTCAGGCATACAAAGAAACAGAGAGGGATGGCCAAAGAAACAGTGAAAGGACTAAAAATGACCAGCATTATCTCAGTGCCAACACCAGACAAAGATACTAAAGAAAAGGAAGCTACTAGACCATTTTCTTTTATGAATACAGGGGTAAATAGCCTGAACATAATAGTAACAAACTATGTCCAACAGAACATTGAAAAGATTATACACCACGACCAAGCAGGATTTAGCTCAGGCATGCAAGGCAGTTCAACTGGAGAAAATCAATTGAGCTAACACACCACAACACATCAACAGAACAAAGGGGAGAAAACCCCACATGATCATTTCAATAGAAGCAGAAAAAGCATTTGATAAAAGCCAACAACATTTCATGATAAAAACAATTAGCAAACTAGTCATAGAAGGGCACTTCCTTAATATGACAAAGGGTATTTATGAAAAACCTACAGCCAACATCCCGCTCAGTGGTGACAGGCTGAGCAGCCACGAGACAAGGTGCCCCTCACCACTGCTCTGCAACGCTGCACCGGAAGTCCAATCCAGACCAACTGGGCAAGGGAAGGGAACAAAGGGCGTCCAGTTGGAAAGGGGAAGTAAAACTGTCTCTATCTGCAGAAAGAAATAACCTCACTCCATACATACAAATTCACTCAGAACTGATCAGTGACCTACATGTAAGAGCTAAAACCAGAAAAGTATTAGAAGAGATTTACAGGGTAAACTTTCATGACCTGCATTTGGCAATGGAGTGATTTATTTGATGTGACATGAAAAGTCTGAGCAACATAAGAAAAAATAGATAAACTGACTTCATACAAATTAAAAACTGGGCAAAAAAGGGAAATTATCAAGACAGTGAAAAGACAATGTATAGAATGAGAGAAAATACTGACAAATCGTATACCTCATAAAGGTTGAATGTCCAGAACTTTTACAACTCAATGACAAAAGGACAAACAGCTCATTTAAAAATGAGTGAAGAACTTGAACAGCTTTTTCTCTGAATATACACATGTGGCCCAGAAATGCAAATGAAAACCGCAATGAGGCATCGCTTCACGCCATTAGGATGGCTCTAGTTTAGAAAAGAGAAATAAGTGGTGGCAAGGACTGTGGAATACCATCGCTGGAGGAAATGTACAATGGGGCTGTTGCCGTGGCAAACGATTGGGTGGTTCCCCCAAAAGTTAAACATAGAATCACCTAGCGACCCAGCAACACCTCTCACTCTGATGTGTACTCAGGGGAAAGGAAAACATGCCCAATCGGAAACTGCTACGGGAATGCATGTGGCAGCATTGTTCATAATCGCTGCGAAGTGGAAACAAGGTGAATACCCACCAATGGGTAACCAAATGGGTAGACATACACAATGGATCATTATTCAGGCACAAAGAAGGAAAAAAGTACCACCTATGCTACAACCTGTATGAATCTTGAAAGCATTGTTTTTATACGAACGAAGTAAAAGAAACCAGACACAGAAAGCCACTGATGTGTGGTTCCTTTCATAGGATATACCCAGAACGGGCAAGTTTACAGGGAAGAAAGAAGACCAGTGGTTACCAGAGGTGGGGAGAGGGAGCGGGGAGGATTGCTTCATGGGTGCAAGGCGCTTTTCTGAGGCAATAAAACAGTCTTGAAACTAGAGGGAGGTGGTGCTTTGTATAGCATTTTGAATCACTTAAATATTATTGAATTGTTCCTTTAAAAAAACTAGTTGTAGGTTATGTGAATGTCACCAATTTTTTTTAAAGTAAGGAACTGGCTTACTTTTCTTTTTCCTCTTGAGATAATGCTCGCCAAACAATTTTATTCAATCGCCTGTTTAAAAAAAATAAAAAAATAATTACTTGGCACCAATACTTCATCTCATAGCAAACAGCTGACCCCAGGTCCTGAAGGGCACTGCAGGGCAGCCCAGGCCAGTGGCCATCAGCACTGGCCTACGCCCCTGCCATTGGCTCAGAGATTGGACAGGAGTGCTCCCTCCCTCGCATGACTGCACAAGCCTTGTGGCTTTGTGGCCATCGTGCTGCAGAGTGACAGAGGGTCCTGTTCTCAGCAGTAAACAAGCCAGTCCTCATTATCACTACATGAAGATGTTTCTAACCACCCACTATTTTTCTTCCAAAGTAAAAATACAAGTGTGTCCTTAACTTGCCTCTGTAGGCAGTCTTCTGCCTAGATTCTTCAAGCAAGAGTTACTAGGGTCACACATAACAGGTCTGGGCCACACTCTGGAGATCAAGCAGCCTGTTCTCCTTGTTTTCCAAACGAAGACTCTGAGAAGTGCCTCGCTCACCCACCACAGCTAGTTGGCGACGCTGAGACCAAAACTCATCCCTGAACATGTTTGCAGAGATCTTCGTCCACCCAAGAAAGGAGGCAGTTGGAGCAATGATGGTTTCTACAGGGTGGGCAGAGCTCCTTCTCTTGTTACTGATCAGCGATACCTCTTTCAGAGGTTCCAGCCCTGTTCTGTGCCGCCACATCATTACCCAAATCAGGCTTCCTGGAGAGCTGGCCCCCGGGGTCGTTAGCTGCTGTCAGAAAAGCCTGCTTCAGTAACATGGGTTGGGAGAATACTGTCACTCTCCGGGAGACATTCTTCCAGCCACCGGCCCCGGTGTCAGTGCACAGGGCTTGGGAACACACTTTGGGGGTGTTATCCTGCTCTCCTGTCATGAGCTTGGTGAGGTCCTAGAAGGGGGTCTGACAGGGTGGGGCACAGACTCTGAGCCAGACCACCTGGACCCAGAGCTCAGTTAGCTTCTCCTCTTCCCAGACTTTGGGCAAGAGCTTTTCCCCAGAATGAGGATGATGACAGTGTCCCCGTCCTAGTGTTACTGTGAGGACCCAATGGTCTAGCGTGTGCCTGTCTGGCTCACACAGATGCTCTCTGCGTGACAGAGTCGGGAAGTAGGAAATAAGCCGGCTCCATGCTCTGTCTCACTTGAAGATTTCAGTTCTTTGGGGCCTATTTGAAAATTGGGTTTCTTTCGTCATGTGGTTCATGTAACAGTGACCAGGGTTTTGAAGACCTATAGAAGGATTCATAGGATGGTTGCATTTGGGGTTTGTGTATGTGTGCTTTCCTATTAAAAAATTTTTATTAAAAATTGTCTTAAATCTCAACATTGACAGTGGAGGCAATGTGTGAGAGAGGCTGGGAGTGTGGACAGGGGCTTTAGAGCCACACAGGTCTGAGTTCCGATCTCAGGGTCTCCGCTTGCTGCCGCGTGATTTTGTTACGTGACTTTTTGAGACTCTATTTTCTTATTGAAAAAACAAGGATCATACCACTCGCACTGGTGCTGAGAGAATTAAGTGAGATGTATATACGGGAAAAAGATGTGTAGGTTATAATTATTGCAATAGCTTTATTAACTCAAAAGAATGTCACAACGGCACAGTGTGCTTACTTTGGCCCACCACTGTACAAAGTGGCCAGGCATAACTCGTGTTCATTGCCCCAGGTTCTGGAGTAGGGCAAGCTTGGCGATGCTGAGAAACCATTAGTGAATACGTGTCCAGTTAGACTTAGACTTAGCATGTCTAATTTTAATTCAATCCTTTAGGAAAAAATGTTTCCAAGAGCACATTTTCATAACCTCTGTTATTCCCCCATTTTCCATCTTCAGTGAAACATTTTAGAGCACACGGGGCAGACAAAGTGGGTGGGTGTGAACTGGGGGCAACCGAGAGTGTGGACCTCGGCTCCACTTGGAGTGGGTGGGAGGAGACTAAGGGAAGCCCTAGCGAGTGGTTGGAGGGCAGTCCCCGTGAGCTGCCCGAGGGCACAGGATGGAGGGCCTGTCTGGGCTGCTCCAGCCCCGTGACTCAGGGGTGTTGCTGCTCACAGTTTCCTCTTTGTTTTAGAAGAGTGAAATTTGCTGGAGGGGTGGCATTCACTAGCTTTCTATGTCTCTGCTTCAGAAACTACTTGTACCAAGAATTGGTTCATTTGCTAAGCAACTTATCACTAATGACACTCAGAAGTTTAAGCAGCAGCTGGGTATTTTGGAGTTTGTATGTAGAGGTTCCTAAGTATGGTCCCAGAGCCAGCTTAGAACTGGGGCTTCTCTGTGCATCTGGGGGCTGCAACCTTGACCTTAGACTCACAATAAAATAAGCTGCAGAAAAATCACACCAGAATTCAGCCAGCCCTGGCAATCTTGATTCAAAGCTTGTATTCGGACACACAAAGCCAAAATAGCAGCCTCTGTTCTTAAAATATTGAAACAAAAGCACTCCTGCATATAAGCACTGAGTATGAACAAAATAGCTAGTATATGTCACCATATTGGCTAAAGGGCTGTGAGCACGTCCTTTTCGCCTGGTCATCCCCAACCACACTAGTTATGTCTGCCTGACTTGTGCTGGGAAACACCTGAGAAATCTTATACTGGGGGTGGGGTGGGTGTAAAGCAAGTTTCATTACTGTTCATACTGTGCATGTCTTTTAAAAAATATTTTATTTATTTATTTTTAGAGAGAGGGGAAGGGAAAGAGAAAGAGTGGGAGAGAAACATCAATGTGTGGTTGCCTCTCATGGGTCCCCCTACTAGGGACCTGGCCTGCAACCCAGGCATGTGCCCTGACTGGGAATCGAACCAACGACCCTTTGCTTCACAGGCCCGTGCTCAATCCACTGAGCTACACCAGCCAGGGCTGCATGTCTTTTTTTTTATATGTGTATCTTTAGGAAGATGGAGCAAGATAAGTATTGACACACCAACAAAATTTTTAAATATCAGGGAACGCAAACAATCAGGAAGTTTTGTACTATATAATAGTAATGTTAATTTACAATTTACCATCACTAAGTTATTGTTATTAGTAAACAATATTAAGTAAATAGTTCATTTAATAAGCATCAAATTACTAAGACTACATTAATGCTAATTCAATCAATATTAATAATTATTGATTGAATTAGTCATGTTAGATCTAATATTATTATAATACTAACAATACAGTACAGTAATTCTGTAAGAGAATTAAAAGGCTTTTCCAGAGTCACTCACTGGAAGGAAGAAGTGGGCAAATCACTTACTATGCATTTTGGTTTTTCTACTAAGGAATGAGGGCTCTCTTCCGCCTGGGAAAGAGGAGTCCCTGTCTGCCGGAAACCCTGGGGAAGAGTTGGATGACAATGAAACTCCACCTTTCCATGGTTCTTTTAGAATTCCCTGCGATTCGGGGAATTAAAAGGAGGGGAAGTAATTAACGTTAATTGGTCTTATATATAATTTACATAACCCTCCCACCACCCTGTGAGATTTATGTTGAAACTAAGGAATCTGAAGCTCACAATTGTCACATGACTTGACAAGTGGCTGTCAGCGCCGAGAGTCAAACCCAGAATTGTCTGGCCTCTGTGGCATGGCCCATGCCCTGCACCAGGCTTTCGCAGACCAGGTGATTAGAGAAGCCAAACACAAGCCTGTGCTTCTGATTGGCCTGTTTCTTTTCAACACACACTAGACATATTGCACAATGGCAATGACAGTATATGCTAGCCTGGGACACAGTGTTAATTTTCATGAACTTGATTTCATTTTTCCCACCTCTGTGGTGGTAAATGAAAACCCAATTGCACAGCTTCTAGAACCCAAAATAGGCTTGCCTGGAGAGCCAGGCAGGCCCCAGTTTAATGAAGTGCTGTGCACCAAGGATTGATGAAGTGTTGGGGTGGAGGTGGGAGGGTTAGAGAGCCCGGGCAGGGGGAGACTGGATCAGCGGCCCTTTTGAGAAAAGGCCCCTATCTCAGCACTAAGAGGACCATTTCAAAGTATAATTTTCACTGTAGTCAAGTTGACCGTCTTCTTGGTCTTGAAATAAAAATGGTTCGCAGCCCTGGCTGGTGTGGCTCAGTTGGTTGGAGCATTGTCCCACATGCCAAAAGGTTGTGGGTTTGATTCCTGGTCAGGGCAAATGCCTGGGTTGTGGGTTCAGTCCCTGGTCAGGTCAAGTAAGAGAGGCAACCAATCGATGTTTCTCTCCCTCTGTCTCCCTTCCCTTCTAAAATCCATAAGCCTGTCCTCGGGTGTGGATTTAAAAAAACTGTTTACATAAAAACACATACTTACTTATCTCCATTATCTCACTATTGCAGGATTTTATTAGTCACTATACAGAATGTTAGGTGTCGAAATGACCCAATTCACTCTGCTAAAGGGAAAGGTTTAAAGATCTTGTGTTAACTCGAGATTTCTACAGATTCAGAGAAGGGAAGATAGTTTAAAACTACGCTGGACACACTCGGGCGAGGTACTTAATGCACACCTGGCACACAGGAAGTGTTGGTGTTTGCTGCTGCCGCTGCATTTGACATTCCCTGTAGATGCGTTTTAGACAGCTGCTCCAGATGAAACGATCGAAGCTAACTCAAGAGAAAACAGGCGAAAACAAACGCCACAGCCACGAGGGAGCAGCTCGGAGTAATACTCACTTTTCATAGGACTTAATTGCCTGTTCCACATTTTGCTTGTAGATATTGAGCTTGACTCCTTGGGGGTTAATTAATGTCATCCTGTTTGTGTCGTTGCACACATGGGCCAGAGGGAACACCTACACATCAATGCCACAGGAAAGCGTCATGCGTTAGGCTAGTGGTGCTTTCAAAAGTGGATCTACATGGCTATGTAGTGTGCTTCTCTGATTATAAGATCAATATAATTTTAGAAAATCATTAAAAATATAAGAACTAGAGATATCATTGCTAACCTTTTTCTTCCCAAAACCACACATTTAAAAAACAACCACCACCACAAAAAAAGAAAAACAAACTGTTTTGGGAAGCTCTCCGTGGTCAGAAGTAAGCGTTACCTTCAGGAACCCCTGTCAAACTGGTGGGAGTGAGCAGTCAGAAGCAGGATCTCATCGTGGCTACTTGCAAATTACTACCTGGGCTACACATCTTTTTCATATATTTAATTTTCTCTTGAGAATATCTGATGATGGTTAACACCTTTTGACCATTGTCCTTATCAGTTGATGAGAGGTTCCTATACATGTCAAATCAAGAAGGCTTAGTGGTCAATGGAACCACGTTCTGTAAAAACAGCGGAGTCCCGGGCTTGTTTCTGAGTTCCTTCTGTCTGCAGCTGGCTTACTTCTGGGACTTGGGAGGCCTCTGATTCCACGCCATCTTAACAGTACCTGTAATATTGTGTGTTTATCTGTTTGCCTGTACCTGTCTCTCCCTTGTGCAATAGAAACTCCACCCAAGCAGGGACTTCGCTTTATTCGCTTACTGTGTTCCTATCACCTAGAACAGTGCCTGGCACATAGTGTGCCCTCAATAAATATTTGTTGACACGTAAATAAATACATGTTCACAAAGAGGCACAATTCATATCTTAATATATAAACAAAAAAGAAAAAGCCTAACTAACTAACTACGATATCATTTCAAAATTGTAACTGATTCCAACCACAAGAGCATACAGGTATCTTGGAAATGTGGGTAACTCTTTTTATAAAGTAAGTTTTTACTTTCAGTCAATCAAGATGATGTAGTTCGTGCTTTTATGTTCCTCCTTGCCTCCAAAATTGTACAGAAATTGTACTGTTGTCACTGTTTAAAAAATACACAGAAAAGAAAGAAGGAAAAACATGCATGTCTGATAAACAGATTTCTAGAGACAAAAAGTTGAGCAGAACTTGAACAAACAAGCAGGGTGAAGCCGTGGGCCTGTTGCCTCTGTCTGAATGCGGCAGGGGACGCGGGAGCTCAGCTCCCAGACAGAAGCTCAGCTTCTCGGGAAGCACATGGGTCCCGAGGGCTCTGCACGCAGGTGAGGGCCTGAGAGGCTCTGCCTGGAGCCAGCACTGGCGTGAGGGTTTCCCACCCCTGGAAGAGGCCCAGTCTAGCGAGAGAGGACCCTGAATCTATGGTCCACTGTCTGAATCTGTAAAATTCCAGTATCACCACGGAACAAGAACTCTAAAAGGAGGCTCAAGGGGATGGATTTGGGCAAGTGCAAAGTAGAAAAAAAACAGATTAAAAAAAAATCTTGTTAAAATGAGCCAGCATAGTAAAATTCCAAAAGACACACACATACACAAACCAAAAATGATAGCTGAGCAGATTCACAATCAGAATGTCAATTCACAAGAAGAAAAACTGATGAGCCATCTAACAATGACTTTATACGAAGTCCGATTAGATTGCTCAAAGATGTAACAGTCATATAAAAGTCAAAAAAACATACAGAAGTTCCATAAGAAGAAACAAATGGGAAAAACTAAAATATTTTAAATAAAAACATAAAATCTTTCTTGGAAAAGCAGACACTGAAAATGAGAACTACATACATTCATCTTGTAATTGAAACATCAAGACCGAAACTAACAAGAAGATAAGCAGATTCAAAAAAACTGAGGAGAAAATCATAATGAGGCTGAATAGTCAAAACTTACTACTTGTCGGACACATGGATTCAGCATGTGGCTTCTAACAATCTCTGTGAAAGGCAAGAGCCAGAACGGTGGGTTCACTGGACTTTGAAAACTGAATGAGGCTTGCAGAATGAAAAAAAATATCTTTCCAAAACAGAGCTGCAGATAGCACATAGGTTGAGAGGGCAGGTTTGCGGGGGTGGCAGGTGGCAGGAGACAACAATCTGAACAAAAGACTCTTACTTACATTTTTTATCACCTGAAGAAACCTCTTTAGAAGTCTATAAGCAGCCCCCCAGGTTTGCTAACTTATATAGCTTAATTACAGATCAACACCACAAAATGTTCAGCGGCGTTATCACGTTTCGCCACTACTGGCGTGACTCCTCATTTAACTTAAAGAGAACCCAACATCTAACAAGCTACTTCCCTCTTTTGTGGATTTGGATCTCATGCCTTGCATGGCCATAACGTACTTCAGTGTGGCTGCAGTTCAGATCTGTTCAAATTTGGCTCGTGCGCATGCAGATTTAGAGAAAGACAAAGTCATACTCCACACCTTCAGTCTGTGGTCTTAGTTTTTACAACATGATGGTCACGTGGAGGTCCCATGGGATATTCTCTCTATGAGGTCAAATTTAGTGTGACTGTGAGGTCATAGAGAGTGTTCTCACAGGGACTTGGAGGTCAGAGTGGTGGCCCAGATGATGTCAGGGAGCAAGTGGGGAGGAGAGCGCTGTTAGTGAAGAAACTGCTCTGTTCGAGAGGGAATAAAACCCCTGACCACACCTCCTTTGAAAGTGGTTTACTTATTACCTCTTATAATGCAAATTAAGCATAACCAACTAATGAGCTACCTTCTAGACAATATTTGATAACAAAAGAAAGCATCAAGGTTATTACCTGCTTTAATTCTCTTGAGGTTAATCTAGAAATTTACCAAATTGATATTAATAACCACATCTTGTGTAAGAAGATTTTAAGTAGAGGGAGGGAAAGAGGAAGAGAGAGAGGAAGGGAGGGGGGTGGAGACACTGACTATAAAGGCTGAAGAAACTTCTGGAATTCATGGAGAGCCAATCTGGGCTGATTCTCTTAGAATCTTTCCCACTGTTAGACCAGAAATGCCCTAAAAGAACCGCTACTCAAGTACTTAAAAATAGTTACATCTATAATGAAAATAGTGTTTATTCTTTCATCTCTTTCAAGCGCTAGGCACTCGCAACATTTTTTCTCATTCAAGCCTTGTATAAAATATATTCTCATACCCAGCTCTTGTTATATGACTTGCCTCTCCACTAAACTCTGTAGTTCTTTATTCCTTAAACACACACACACACACACACACACACTAGCTTCTAGCACATGTACAAAGTAATTATTTGTTGAACACATGAAAAACTAAAATTATATATAAATTAAAATAATGGCCAACTCCCAAAGGTTTCTGAAGTTCATCTATATTGCAAACATATGTATGGATTCCACCAAATTTTAATCTCTGGTAACTGAGGCAGATGAGTGTAAATTTGCTGTTTTTAAAGAGGTATTTGCTAAGTATATGAATAATGTGGAAAAGGTTTTAAGAATGATGTTAAGTTTACATAAGAAAACTGTTCTTAAACATTAAAAAGTAAAATGAAGTATCATTCCAGATTCCGTTCGGCAAAGTTTTCTTAATGTTACCATTGTACATGATAGCAAAGATAAAGGGAAATAGGCACTCTTAAAATTCCAAGTGAACTGCCTCAAAATGGGAGGAATGGTTAAACAAATTGTAGTAACTCATATTATTGAATATCGGTGCAACCATTAAATCATTCAAAAACAGTCATTACAAGGAAATATGTTCATTGCATATGCTACGTGAATGAAGCAGAAAACGGAACTGTGCACACAGCTATTAGTTGCTGAAGTAGTACAGGCGAAATTCCACCTGATAACAGTCCATGTTCATAAGCAATCCCACACGCCCCCTTTTGAAAATGAGACGATATTGTGAAACTGGTATTTATATATTTATTGTTCAACTCTGACTGAATTCACCAACTGCTTTTGTTTTTTCAGCAAAGTCAGTTCTTCCAATAAGTACGCAGAGCTTGCAGCCGGATCGGCCAGGAAGCATCTGACCAGACGTGTGTAGTGAGAATGCCGAGGCCGCCTTGCACGTACTGGGTGGATAACTCTGGGCAGATAGCGCAGCTGTCCAGGCTGTCACACGCTGCAGAGCCGAAATATCTCCAGGCTCCAAAGAGCACAGAGAAGGCAGGGCCACCGGATTAACTGGCAAAGCAGTGTGTCGATAAAACCACCCACAAACCCATGGAAATGTTATCTATCACCGTGTAGATGACAGTATAGATTGCATCTTACATTTTTCAATCTAAACTTTTAAATATAAAAGATTGTTTTTTGAACTTAAATTTCAATTAAAACGGTGCAGGAGACACCTGTGTTGGTGAGGAACAGCGCTCACAGCAGACCTGAGGGAACTGGGGACACCAAGCAGCATGTCCAGTTTGACTTAATTTTGGTGAGACAAACACAACAAGCAAGAGGGCATGCGCCACTGCTTCATCTGGGGTGGAATTTTAGGTTCTATTCCTTTTCCACTTAACTATATTTTCTCATTTTTTCACGCAGTGAATACATATGGCTATTGCAATAACTGTGCTTTTGAATTTTCAATTAGAATAAGTTTTCTATTGATACAAAAGTTACATTTCATGCTACTACATGTGAAAGCAGCAAAATGTCAGGTCTTTAATAGCACCCCTAACCTCTCTGCACCTAAGGTTTTTCTTCAGCTAAATGATGAGATGAATATCCACCTCACCAGGCTGTTCTACATTTTAAATGAAGTACTTCGATGCTATCAAATGCTTCACTAGGACTCACACTAGATTCCCAAGCAAAGGAAGGAACTAAGCCCTTGCAAGGTCGCCCTGTCCTTCGGTGTTGGACGGTGCTCACCTAGGACTCGGGACTCTGACC
This sequence comes from Carollia perspicillata, assembly GCA_004027735.1. Taxonomy (NCBI): domain Eukaryota; kingdom Metazoa; phylum Chordata; class Mammalia; order Chiroptera; family Phyllostomidae; genus Carollia; species Carollia perspicillata. The sequence goes on from PVKM010024668.1 coordinate 13,247, forward strand.
TGGAGGCTGTTCAAACCCTGCTGCAGCTCCACTGCCACCCAGCAGCAGAGGACCGCGAACTGCCACCCCAACAAAGGCCCGTCCCTTTGCAGCTGAACAGCAAGAATGCTTAAGAGCTGCTCTCTCTCCTTTTTACGGCCTTTACAAATAAATCTTTTTCAATGGGTGAAACACGTTTTTGTTACACGTGTACAAGACACTGAAGTGGATGACTTTTCATTTAAGTGGGAAGTGAAAACTACGTCAAGTAGAAACATACAGAAAGTCATTTTACCTCATCAAAGACCTTGGAAACAACATGCTTGTCCAGAATGGGAATGTAGGTGGGGCTGTGAGGGACAGCTGTCACTGACAAGGCGTCCATGATGGTGAGTTTCCTGGCAACCAATCCATGGGTCTTGAGCCAGTTTGCTGAAGACATACCTGAAGAACTAGGAACATTGACGGTGACATTGAAAACTCACAGCCAACAAAAACATGACAAAATTGCCCTAGTAAAATTAAAACACTCACTCTTGGTCATAAACTTGGCTTCCTTCTGGAGTCAATCTTTCTAATGATTTGTCATCTGGATACTCATTTGTCAGCAGGATGCTCATTTCTGTGGAAGGGAAGTGGCAGTTGTGTAATGTACTCATATGTCGGGTTTATGTCAAAATACAAGAGGACCACACATATCTCTGAGCTCAGGCGTGACTGAGTGCTAAGAAACGAGCCACGTTTCAGAGAACACTGGTCTATCAGAGAGGGTTCTCAGACGAGAGTCCCCTGCGATCGACGCTACAGACCAATGCACAGGTAACTATGGTGCTGTCGTTGTTTCATCTACCTCATTCCATGGCGACCGAGATGTCTCTCCAGGGAAAACTGAGTCACACTCATTCTCTCATTCCCCAGAGAACACATTTTTAAAATGTTAGATAAGAATACCATTAACCACTGATTGTTCACTGTCGCCCTCATTAGACTCTCCCTGAATTTTACAGGGGAGCTTTGATTGACATTTCAGATTTTGATAGCTCGGTTTGTGCTTCCTTAGCTGTATGTGGAAAACCAAATCTCTGTGAGGTTCTATTTAGTTTTAGGTTCAAATTTTCAAATTAGCACTTGGGGGTTTTAATGTATACCCTTATCTTAACTTGGAGTTATAAATGCAAAGGACAATTAACTCAGTAAATGCCTAATTTATCATATCCCAATCATCATATGATAAGCCCTGTAAGGACTGTGCATGGAACAGACTTCGGATATATGACGGGTTTTTGAAACTGAGGAACACACATCAACTAAACCAGCACTGAAGAACAAGATTCGATTGAGCTATGGCTGAGTAACTATAGGTGCGAATCTGTCATTCAGGGGCTTCTTACTACCTAGGGGATTGTGTGTGTGCATGTGTGTAGCTGGGATTTATCATTTATCAACTATTTGAAATACAGGGAAAAGCACTACAGAATTAAACTTTTAGAAATCCACTACTTTAAGAATAATGATTTCATCAACAGTAATAAAAACGGAGTGGAAACATCACATTTTCCTCACGGTTAGCCCCTAAAAGGCTGATAATATGGACCAGAGAATGGCTCACTGGATGGTGTCACATGGATGAAGGGAAGAAAATAAACCAGCTGCAAAATGTTAGATGTTTGAATTCAAACCTTGGAGTGGCAGCGAGCACCACCACCAGCACCATGGTTACATGGGCCGTGTGTGCACTGTACGCCCCACCACAGTAAGTGCAAGCCTCGCCCTAAGCAAACCCAGTTCACAGAAGCAGGCAGACCTGACTTAATAGAGACTCCTGTGAAGAGAAGGCAACCTGGATCCACTTAAAGATTATTTGTTCCCCCTAAGTATCTATACTCTGCTCTTTCAGGAGGAGACCCACTGGGCAAAGGGAGGCCAGCCTGGTCTTCCTGACATAGGGGCTTGCCTCTGTCACTGGGAGTGTTCCAGTTGCTGGAATTGGAAAAGTCATCCTTTTTGCTGCAAGCTGAGCTCTTGAGGGTGGACATCTGGCTTCTGAGCAGGCTGGTTTTGGTTGATTCTGTGGGTATTTCAAGGAGAGGAGTTAAAGGAATTTGGGAGGGAAAGAAATACTTCATTAGATGCAACTATTTCCTTGGATCTTTAAAAAAAATGCAGCTTCAGTTTCCCAAACCTTGATCCCAATTCTGCCACCAACTGAACGCTATGGCACTGGATCTGACCCTTTTGGAGAGAAACCTGCCTCCATGTCATTCACGTTGCTGGCAGAATCCATTTCCTTGCAGTTGTAGGACTGAGGTCCCTGTTTCTTGGTCAGCTGTCAGCCAGAGGCCTCGATCAGCTCTGCATAGCACCCACATTTCTACCCCTGGGGCCCTCCACCTCTAAGCCAGCAATGGCTCACTGAATTCCCCTCCTGCTTTGTCTCTCTGATTTTCCATTCTGCCACCAGACGGGAAAGGCCCCTGCTTCAAAGGGCTTGTGTAAGTACATGCCACCCGCCCAATAACCCTGTATCAAGGTCAACATAACATAATCATGGGAGCGATGACTCATTATCATCACAGGTTGCAGGGTTCAGAGTGGGACATCTTTGGTAGGCTGCTTTAGAAACTCTGTCTACCACAGTCACTGTCCACACCTTTATATTATTTTCTACCCTTTGTTGGATCCCTTCAACTAGCAAAAGGGCGCTTACCAAATACTGACATTTAGTCTGTGTGCTTTAGAGAATAATGAGCCTGTACCAAGATATCTTGGTGAGTTTTCATATGTGATTATATAAACTACACGAATTGTAAATGTGTTCTGTACTTCACAATTTAGAGGAATGAGTACCAAGGCTTTATACAGTATTCATGAATGAAATGTGTTCTTGTTTTCAACAAGACGGGACTAACTATCTCCCATAAGAAAATAGATGAAGTGAAAATATTTATTAATCTGCAAATTGTCTATCTTTTGCACAGAAAGATAACACCAGCAGTCTCCATGCATGGAGATAGGAGTGTACTATATGCTATTCATTGTTTTTCTAGGCAGCAAAGGGGTGAGTCATGTTTTGGTTGCCTCCGCAACCAAGAATTAAGAAAAGTAAATCTTGGGAGTGCTGTCTGTGAAAAAGAGGTAGATGATTCACATAGGAGAGCTGAACTCCTGCCCCTGACCACACTGGGCAAAAATTACGAGGCAAAAACAACCACACACACAGGTACACCAAAATGAAAATAAATTTCGCTCCAAAAGCCCCCAAACATAAAACTGCACTGCTCCCAAACTCTGCAACTGTTACAGTGGATTCAAGCATTTAACTGCTCCGCAAGCTCTGTATAGTCTGTCCCCACATTCTTAATTCTCTATATTAAAATAGAAATGGAATAAAAATTCAGCACAGGATTGCCTATCATTAGCAATGATCCCAAATCTAAGTGAAATGGTAGAAGTGACAAAAGACATGAAAAGGTTTAGGATGAGTAGCAAGTAGCATCTTTCACAAAACTCAGATTGATTGGAATGGGCAGGCAGGAATGGTAAAAGGGATGCAGTCACACAAGTGGCCCAGTGGGGGAAGCCTCTCTGTCCCCATGGGCTTAATATATTCTTCCCTCGCACAAAGACACCAAGACAAGCAGACAGATCATTCAAGAGGGACCAAGATATAGCAAGTGGCTCATTCTAGAAAGCCTCTTGGTCCCTCTGGGGCAAGGCTCTCCTTCCCTGCTCATGGAGACACCTGAGAGACAGTGGTGGAGAAGCCACCACAACCCTCCAACACTGAGACATCTATAATCTCAAGGAATGGCCCAAGGAAACTCCGGCAGCTGTGGCAGGGACCAGAAGCAGCCTCAGTAACATTAGAAAACCAAGCACAAAAGTCATACCACAAAGGCTGTGAAAATTAAATTGCTGTTGGAATCTCAGCCCACTAAAAAAGGCCAAGGTCTATGTGCTAACCTTGACCAGGGCATTTACTTACTAAAAAAAATTCAAATAAAATCTAGAGTCCTTACTTAATATAATATCCTGACTAAATGTTTAGAATACTATTAAAAAAAATCACCCAGCATATTGAGAACCAAGAAAATCGCACAACAGAGAGCAAATACATTTTTAAAAAGAACCTCAAGTCTACAAGATAATAACAAAATATCTAACATTCATATCATCAGATCCCAAAGGGTGGTGAGAAAGAAAGTAAAACTGAGAGACTCTATGAATAAATAATAGGTGATAACTTTCCAAATTTGGTGAAGTTTTCATGTATTACCCTACAGATTCATACCATACAGACATACCATACAGATATACCATACAGATTCAAGAAGCTGAGGAAACCCAGAAAAGAATAAACCCAGAGAATTTTATGCCAAATTTCAGTATAGTTAACCATTTGAAAATTAGAAGCAAAGAAAAATCTCGAAAGCAACCAAAGAGAAAGGATGTATTACCGATTGGGGAATATCAATTTGAATGACAACAGATTTCTGATTAAAATGTAGGAAGCCAGAAGAAGAGGTATGCTATTTCTTAACTACAGAAAGAAAAGAACTGTCAACTGCAAATTCTGAATATGGCAAGTTGTCCTTCAGAAATGAAGAGAAAATAAAAATTTTTCTAGACTAAGAAAAAGCAAAAGGATTTGTGGCTAGCAGACCTACCTTTACAGACTGAATACAGGAAGTTCTTCGAACAGGAAGGAAATTAAAAAAAGAAGATATTTTGCAGAGTCAGGAAGGAAGAACAAACAAAAGAGAAAAAATATGGTACATACAGTAGACTTTTCTCTTAGATTTATAAACTATACTTGATGATTTAAGTTAAAGTTATAAAACCGCCTGATACTCAAAACAATGATTTAAAACTGGAGAAGGTAAAGAAATCTAAATTGAAGTAAGATCTCCACACTCCACACAAAATGCTAAAATGTTGCTGCTAGTATACTTTTATAAATCACGTTCATATCTGTCATACCTAAAGAAACTATTGCAAAAGTGACACAAAAATATACTAAAAAACAAGTGCCCATCAATAGACAAGTGAATAAAAATGTTGTGATACATATATACAATGGAATATTACTTAGCCCTGAAAAAGACCAAATCTTACAATTTGTGACAACCCAGATGGACTTGGAAAGTATTATTTTAAGTGAAATAAGCCAGACAGAGAAAGATAGACACCATATAATATCACCTATATGTGGAATCTAAAGAACAAAATAAATGAACATACAAAATTGAAACAGACTTGGAGATACAGAGAACAAACTGATGGAGGCCAGCAGGATAGGGTGTTGGGGAGGCAGGGTAAATATGGGGATGGGATTAAGAAGTACTAATTGGTAGTTTAAAAAACAGGCATGAGGATGTAAGGTAAAGCATAAGGAATGTAGTTAACAATATTGTAATAACTACAGTGCTAGGTGGACACTTGAATATAGGAAGGAACACTTTGTAACCTATATGAATGAATGTCTATCCATTGTGCTATACACCTAAAACTAACACCTGAATGCAAACTCTAATTTAAAAAATGGGGGGGGGGGTGGATATTTTCCTGGTCAGCCACCAGTGGGAGTAGCCACTGTGCCTAGGGACTTCCAGTCAAGATGGAGGCATAGGTAAAAATGGCTCACCTCTACACACAAGCTTAGAAAACAAATTACAACTAAACAACAAAACAACTAAAACCCAGAATTATCAGAAAATGGAGCTGTATGGAAGTAGAACAACCAAAGAATTAAGTCACACTCATCCAGAGAGATAGCAACGGTGGAGACATGAAGACAGGCGGAGATGCAGAGACATGTAAGGGGTGATCCCACACCAACGTGTAGTGGATAAAATTTGGAAGGGATACCTCAAGAGTGAGGGATCCCAGCCTCACACCAGACCACCCAGCCCAGGGTAACAGTGCTAGGAAGATAAGTTCCCATAACTCCTGGCTGTAAAAATCAGTGGTGGTTGGGGCAGTAGAAGAAACTGCAGGATTCTCAGGCATCTCCTCTTAAAGGGCCTGCAATGAGCTTAGGAATTATGCAGACTCACTCCCTATGGGCTGCGGCTCCAGGGCAGCAGCTGGAAGGTGCCAGTGGCATACAGTGAGAAACTGAAGTGTCTGTCATCAGGGAGAGTGCCAGGGACAGCTTCCTTCTAGAAAAAACTACAGAGGCCAGGCACTGGCCATTATCACCTTCTGAGCTCTCCCCCTCACAAAGCCACAGAGCAGCAACATGTATCTGAGACTCTGTCAACCTGGTTCACCAGGTTGCCCAGCCCTGCTGATTACCTAAGGCTCTGCCCCATCCAACTTACTAGTGAGCTTTTCTACAATAGGCCACGATGCTAAGACAGGGAGTCAAAGCAGCTCTGTCTCATACATAGAAATAAGCATAGGGAGACTGCCAAAATGAGGAGACAAAGAAGTATGGCCCAAATGAAAGAATAGAACAAAACTCCAGAAAAAGAACTAAACAAAATGGATGTAAGCAATCTATCAGATGTAAAGTTCAAAACACTGGCTATTAGGATGCTCAAAGAACTCATTGGGTACTTCAAGAGCATAAAAAAGACCAAGACAGAAATGAACATTACACTACATGAAATAAAGAATAATTTATAGGAAGTCAACAGTGGAGCAGATGAAACTGAGAATCAAATCAATGATTTGGAATATAAGGAAGAAAAAAAAGACATTCAATCAAAACAGCAAGAAGAAAAAAGAGTCCAAAAAAAACAAGAATAGGCTAAGGAGCCTCTGGGACAAATTCAAATGTGTCAGCATTCAAATCATAGGTGTGCTGAAAAGAGAAGAGAAAGAGCAAGAAATTGAAAACTTATTTGGAAACATAACGAAAGAAAACTTCCCTAATTTGGTGAAGGAAATAGACATACAAGTCCAGGAAGCACAGAGAGTCCCAAACATGTTGGGCCCAAAGAGACTCACACCAAGACACATCATAATTAAAATGCCAAAAGTTAAAAATAAGAAAGAATCTTAAAAGCAGCAGAAGAAAAGCAGAATGTTACCTACAAAGGAGCTCCCATAAGACTGTCAGCTGATTTCTCAAAAGAAACTGTGCAGGCTAGAAGGGACTGGCAAGAAGTATTGAAAGTGATGAAAAGCAAAGAAATATTCTATCCTAG
>PVKM010024669.1:0-20377 GCA_004027735.1 Carollia perspicillata
CAGCTGGGCCACCCACTCATAATAGCTCTTCTGTGTCAATACACAAGCATTTCTATGTTTCTTTTGGGTTCAGAAATCCCCCCCTTTTAACATTATGGTCCTTTCTTTATCACCTTTATCTCTCATCCTTTTCACAGACAAACTACTCTAAAAAGGGTCTTCAGTGCTCACTGTTTCTACTGTCTCACCTCCATTCACATTTCTCAATGTTCAGCCAGGTTGTTCCCCCATCATTTCTAAAGTTGCCACTGCCAAGGTCAACCATGACCATCCTGTTGCTAAATCCGATACACAAATATTTATCAATCTCTACATATTAGTCTTTTCACAGCATTTGGCTCATTACACCACATCCTTCTTCCCGAGTCTCTCTGCAACTGGTCAGCAGAGCATCCCTCTCTCCTGGCTTTCCTGCAACCTCTATGGCTGCTCCTCTTCAGTTGCCTGCACTTTTACCTCCTGTCCCTGATTGGGTTTAATCTTGCCAGGGTTCAATCCTCTGCCCTCTGGGTGACCATGTGCACTCAGCCCCCTGTCTTTAATAACACATGCAGCCGAGGAACCCAAATCTACCTCTGGCTCCTGGAGAGCTACATGTTATTCCTGAAACTCAGTTCTCTAGGTAAAAGTGTCAGCAAGCATCTCTGCTCTCCACCTCAAATGCATCGTGTCCAAAACTCAACTTCTCAGCTTCGAACACAAAACCTACTCCTCCTGCACCCCTTCGTTTGTCGGGCACAATCAGCTCAGTCTCCCAGCCAGAAACCTGGACTCATCATCACTACTCATTCTCCCTCACCCTTCTCTTCATGTCGCATTGAGGTTACCTCTTAAATACTGCTTGAATGAATCTGTCCTCTGTACTTCTGTTGCCACTGGTATAGTTCAAACACTTGTCATCTCTCACTCAGATCACTGAAGGAGCCTCTAAACAGACACCTCGCCCAGCTTTTGGCCTTTTCCAACAGCGTGGTCTTTCTAAACCTCAAATCTGATCATGCTGATCCTCTGTTTATACCTATTCAAAAACATCCCAATGACCAAAGAATGCAACATCCTTAATGGGGTAGTCAAGGCCCCTTGTGATCTGGCATCAATTTCATGTTCAAGCTTCATTCCTCATGCCTCCCTAACTCGTATGCAGTGCTTCAATCCCCCCAAATCACATCCAGTTACCCCCAGAAAATCCTTCTTCATACACGTCCCTGCCTTTGGGCATGCGGTCTCCTTAGCCAAGAACTTATACTCCACTATGCATCCCACCAGCTAGCCAGAACTGTGCAGACATGACTCACACAGGTCTGAAAGCCTGTCCTGGATTCCCTTATCTAGACTGGCACTTGCCCCTGGCTCACATAGCACCCAGACCTCCCTTATCATAGCCCCCATCAAAATGCTTCATAACATCTGCTCTTCTTGCCCGTCTCCCCCCTAAAGATCACAGAACGGTTTCCGGCAGACTGTATTCCAACTCACATATGTCTTTATTTTTACTAAAACAAGTGCTTTAAAAATGATGCTTCAAATGAGTTGCCAGCATTCAAAATCTGAAGATTTGCCTTCATTTAAAAATATTCTGGATTTCTACTACCTCTTGTAACATAAGGCTAAACTCTTCCAAACTCCTGAATAGCAAGGGTTTTCTGGGCTTGAGGTACAGGTGCCCCCGCACTTTGAGGAATTGCCCTCCACAGTGCTAAGGTTCCCACACGACCTTCCTCCCTCACCGACCTTACCTGCCTAGTCCCCATGTAGACGCTTGACTTTGTAATCTCCCCAACAAATTGTGTGCTTCCTAACAACAGGGGGTAGGATTTTATTTATTTTTCTACCCTTAGTGCAGTGTAATAATCTCCCTTTGTTCCCTCCTTCCTGCCCTGGTGCGTGCAACAGAGCGCCCTGCATTTGATGAGAGCTAACCAAATAAATAGTGCTGATCACTTTAACCACCACTCCACGGACGTGACCGAGGTGATGGGCCTGGGCCTCTGTAGGGGCTGCCCGAGTTGGGAAGAGGGTGGAGCTGGGGACGTTTCAGGGAACCGTAAAGAAGAAGGGTGGCAAGCCGATGCTTTCCTGCTGCCGTGGCTCCGGGCGTGCCGCTCCACGAATACTGGGTATTTGGTGAATGCAAGGCTGGTCCAGTTTCTAAACACCATCTGGAGAAGTGAAATATATAGAACGCTCCTCGTTCCAAAGAGATGACCATTTTCTTTCTCTTTGGAGAGCAGGCCAAGCTTGAGGATCAGTTTCCTCAAAGAGCTGAAGTTTGTCGTACCTGTTGCATTTGGAATCTGGAACTGTGGTCTGCCTTATTCCATTGCCAAGTTAGTCTGTATTATTAAAGGATAGTACCCTGGCTGTGGCTTCCCAGAGCGGGGAGAAAACCTCCTAAGAATAACATCATAACAGTCGAAGGGGGACAAATGTTATTTCAACGTGTTCCACACCACTGACCGCACCGCCCAGATGCGCATATGGTCCTCTGAGCAGCCTGGCATTAATAAGACAGCACTCCCCATGTTTGCCTACAGGGAGGCTCCCTAAACTTTGGCTTAAAGCTTCGATGGAGCTTTGGTTCCCAGATGAGAACTGCTCTCTGTCCACTTTCCCTGGGTCAGCCCGTCCAGGCAAAACTTATTTTTATACTTTTTATTATTTCCCACACCCAACACACACACAAAAACACACATTTACTTTCTTCTCCTAGCTGAGAATATTATTAACAGTTTCAGACTTATGCCCTGTCCTTGCAGAGTTACCTCTCAGAGATTTTGGATAATTGCCACAAAATTATTTCTATCCCTACCCAATATTTCATTAATTAATGACATAAGCTTTAAGGTCAAAGATAATAGTGTGTGTGTGCTGGGTGTGGGATTTGGCCACAATACTTCCTGCATATTGCAGCCAAATCCCTTCAGACCACTTGCTCCCACATCCTACGAGTTACAATACATCAGTTGGATAGATTATACATTAGACAGAATGACTGTACATTGTGAAATATAAAAACACTTACAATGCTACAGCAACATAAAATTTCTTTTATTATCAGTAACAGTAGCATTCACAGAATGGTTTTCAGTTTACAAAGTTCTTCACACAGCTATTGTCTAAAGAAGATACTAAATAATACACAATGACCTTACTAGGGTGACACTGTGCTAAGCCACCAACTACGACGTCTCACGAATTCTCACAACCACACTGTAAGGTAGGTGCTTCCATTGCCCCAATCTTCCCTTTGAAGAAATTAGAGCCCAGGGAGTTTATGAGCTGCCTGAAGTCAGATAACTAAAGCAGCGGAAATGTCAGTTAGCAACAGGAGAAACAGATCCGCTGAAATCACAACCACCTGAGATGTGATGGCAGAAGTGATTATCTCTAACCATCAAACCATTAAATCCTTCAGGTTGATCATGGAGAGGAGCTTCTGTATATTTCTCCCACATGTAAACAAGCACACAGTTGGCTTGAATTGCTGCCAGCGGCCACCTGAAACCACAAGCAAACTTTATGATGCTGGATCAAACCTAGCCTGAAGTACACGCCAGCATTGAACTTTGCAGACATGTATGTAAATCAACACATTTTCTTTATTGATGCCACGTGTTTGAGTTTATTTTTCTGCTACATGCCACCAAAAGCATCCTGAAAATACTTCTGCCCCCACATTACCTGTATGGGCCAAATCTTTAAAAAAAAAGTCAAAGTTCTATTTCCCTATACATGTGTTCTTACTGAGAAAACTCCAGTGTTTTCTCTCAAGCACCTTAATGAAAGCTCCCTACTCGGGAAAGAAACAAAACCTGAACTAAAGAAGGAAGCAGAGAAGAACCAACCCCTGGACCGTCGTGATGGTTTTTCTTGATCACGACACCCACAGAGGGCTTTGGGCCAGCTGGGGTGTATTCTAGATCGGATTTTATATTTTATCTCCTGAAGCTCGTGGCTTGGCCTCTGCTTTTCTCTGAAGCAGGGAAGGCAGCAGACCCAGCTCTTCGTGAGCCGTAAACTTTTGCTCAGAGCAGATCCTTGTCTGCTCCGTGAACAAACATCGCAGCCCTCCACTGGCAACAGCACCCTGAGGGAGGGAACACCCCTGTTTGTCCAAGTCATCTTCTCTTTGGCTCCCCAGTTCATTAAGTTTCACCCCACGTTTGGTCTGAAAAGCACAGAGCCATCGACCCAGCTCTCCCGGAAGGCAGGAAGGCTGGGGCCTGGAAACAGTTTGGAAACTTCTCCTTGGTGAGCAAGCACCTTCAGCAGCTTCTAGGTGGAGACCGTTGGGTTTTGGGGTGATGAGTGCCATCTCTGGAGTTAGACACTCCTGGGTTTGAAGACAGCCTTTGCTTTTTACTGGGTCAGGAACACTGGACAAGTTTCTTAACCTACATACACTGGAGCGCCCTCCTGTGAAATGCAGGTCATGGTTAATGCCCACCTCTTAGGGTTGGAAGGGTTTGGCAACGTGATCTCCGTAAATCACTTAACACAGTGCCTATCAGGTAGTGAGCACTCCAGAGATTGAAGCCATAAAAATGTAGGGGATGCCCTGGCCGGGTGGCCTGGTTGGTTGGAGCATCATCCCATAAACCAAAAGGTCGCAGGTTTGATCCCCAGTCAGGGTGCATACGGGAGGCAACCGATTGATGTTTCTCTCTCACATTGATGTTTCTCTCTCTCTCTCTCTCTCTCTCTCTCATCACCTCCCTCTAAAATAAATAAACATATCCTCAGGTGAGGAATTTTTAAAAACGTACAGGAAACTAAACCATAGTAACAACCTAAGCAGCCCCACTGAAATGGTTAAAACTCTGCTTAAGGGTCACTTTCAGATGATGAGCACGGGAGCAGGGGGCCCAGATGTGTCAGAAGTATTATCCAGACTGCCTCATAAGGAGTCTATACTGTTGCATTATGTTGCCTACTGCTTTGCCAATTCTTCCACATTATCAATAATGAGTTTGCCTATCACATCTGTGAACAATCACACCAAGACAAAACCTTTCGGGCATTTCTCTCCCCCATCAATAAGTTGAAATTGCTTTTCCAGTCCCCAAACACCCACCCCCAGACCCTCATGCATAAGCTCTCAGCAGCACCTTATTGAAGTCTATTTTGTGCACGACGGTGGGCAAAAAGGGAAAAAAAAAACTATTACTTTAGGTCAGACGTTGTTTTCAAGGCTAGGTTAGCATTCCTGGAAAATCCATCCACGGTATTTTTCAGGCAGGTTAAGATCTCTGAGCTATGACCAAATAATGTGCCAAGAACATGGTTAGACAGAGAGGCTTGGAAAAATGGAAAGAAAGATTAGTTTCCAAATGAAAAGTGTAACATAACCGAAGCAGGCACTGCAGCCCAAGGGCTCTGTGGGTCAGACCGTGCTCTGGGCAGAGACGGACTGTTTGGGGGCCAGGTCACTGTCAGGGTGCCAACCGGCTCTTCTCTCTAGAGGGGCTCACTCTTCTCTCCTTCCCCCACTTTTAAGGAAATGGCTGTGTTGTGGCACTTTTGCCCCATGGAAGTTGGGTAAATTTCTCAAACTTGAATCAATAGAGGGGGCCCATCTATGCCTCATATAAACTGGTTTTGCTTTTTCTACCTTAGTTGACACTTTGATCCCCATGACAAATGTCCCTAAAGCCTAGGAATTGAATGTACTTTTTGCATGAAGATTGGCTTCTGCCTCATCCAGGAGTCCTTTTAAAAAAGGAACCCCGGTTTCAGATTTGGTACCTAGGGCAGGTCTTCCTGAAAAGAGGCCTCAGCTAGAATCTGACCCATCTGCCCATACCTGGCATCACACAGGTACCTAAAACTCCAGGTTTTAGCTTCTTGTTTAGCTCCAGGTTTTAACAACATGATATTAAAAACACAAGAGCATGCAATTTAGACTTAAAATAGATGAGAATTTGATTCCTGACCCTCTGTTTACTACCTGTGTAATTTGGGGTGGGAAGGTTACATTCCCTGAGTTTCATCGACTGGAAAAGTGGAAATGGTAAGCATGACCTTAGGAGGCATCATAGATGTCAAATGCAATGGTGTAAGTGGTTCTCTTTTGCAAAGCCAACAAAATAAGCATGGTTAATATTAAAGTGGTTACAATGATTATCCATTACACCTCTAATTTGCATTGCTGGTATCAGTTAAAAACAGTTTTTCCCTTTGAGAATAGTACTTAGGCCACACCAATCTTCTGGCCTTTTAATGTGAATTAAGAATAAAAGGAAGGCAAAAAGAGATGACTGACGAAGGGCTCTGAGAAGCAAAAATATTAGACCATACTAAAAAAAAAAAAACTGGTCTCATGGGAGACTCGGCATAAACTGTCTCCTCTTCAAAACTTCTCCCATGTTGCTGCTAAGTGAACTTTCTTTTCCCCAACAGAGAAATGCAGAGGACATGAACTTTCAGCCCCCAAATTAATGATTCATTGAGTAGCTACTGAGTGCCAAGCACTGTGACAGGTGTTGAGAATGTAACAAACACGCGGACTTGTCACCTGCCCTTTAGACCTACAGTCCACATTCACGACTCACACCAGCTGCAGTAGAAGGTCCGGGAAAAGGCCTGGCGATACTCATGTACTTACAGATTGGCGGTAGGAAGAAACCCGAAGGGGAGGGTGAAGAGAGGTCTGCGGAGACACAGGCAGAGGGGAGAAGAGCGGCTAGGAGAGCAGAAGTGAAGCTCAGTTTTCAGCAAGAGAAGCACGGCTTTATGCAGCAGATCCGTATTTGTACTCGTTCTTTGTTAGAAACCGGACTAGGTCCTGACAATGTAGTGTCCAAAAGGCTGTTACAGACTGTTTCCCAGAAAGCCAGTTCTGAGGTGGAGATGAGCATGCGGGAGGTTTTATAAGGAGTTTAAGATCAACACTTGGGAAATGGAGAGGGTGGGTGCAGGATTGGGCACGGGAAGGGGTCGGGAGGCAGTGCCTGTCCAGGGCCAGCCTCAGTAAACCTCACAGGGGGCTCTGGAGCTAGACTGGCCCCTCACAGTGGTCCCCACTTGGGCCGAGATGGCCACATCCACCAGTCATTGGCTGAGAACCATGCCGAGATGTGGCCTTGGGCGAGGTGGCCCTCTGTTGATGAAGCGCTGAAGCGGCTGACAGCGAACTCTCCTCTCCCCATAGTGCTCCTGGCACCTAAGAAACAAGTCTTTCATTTATGGGAGATTTGGGGGACACATACAGTGTCGCCCCAAAGAACAATCCAGTTTCTGCTCCCTGGAGGTCGTGGTCCTGCTTGGAGGTACAGACATGACTCAATTAATCCAGCAGGTGGCAGCATTATGATTCAGGTTGGTCTGTGGGCCCGGATTAAAGGATTTGTTGAATCAGGGTTCTTAAACGCAAACAACTGAAACAAACTCCAGTTACCTAAAACTTTAAAGGATTTACAGAAAGGCCTGGATTAGCTCGGGAATTAATGCAAAGGCCCAAGAAACAAGCTCCAAAATGAGCAGGAACAGCAAAGAGAGGATGGAGGTCCAGAATCTCAGCCAGGTCTTGCTGTGGGAGCAGCCAAGAACGGGATGGGGGTGGGCTCCTTCTGAGGTCAGTATACAATGGGTGCTGCCACTTCTGCTGCTGGACAGAATTCCCACTTGTTCCCTGCTCCTCCGCATCATTGGCTCCAAAGTCAGAGACCCAGGTGGAAGCATCTTGTCAGAGGGGTTCACACACTGAACTGATTTAAAATCTATCCATCCATCCGTACATCTATCTAACGAAGACCTGGCCATCCATGGATCCACGCTCATGAGATTGAGTAAGTCAGTTAGGCGGATCTCACAAGCATAGGAGGAGGGCGCAGACAATGGACAGGCAAAACAGACGAATCTACACCACTTGGGCTCAGCGCTGGGGAGAAGGGGTGAATGAGAGTTTTGCAGATGCAGGATCCAGCTGGATCCATATGGTGTTGACAGAAGGTGCCAGTCTCAGCAAAGTGACGCACTCGGGGAGCCCAGGCCCAGGCCCAGTCCGTGGAGAGACTAGAAGCCCAGAGAGTGGGTAGATGCCCACAGCCCACCCCCAGCACAGTCTTAGCAACAAGGCTCATTCCAGGTCCTTTCCAGTGGTAAGGTGAGGGCCCTTAAAAAATGGCCACATGTGGCCACAACCGGCTCATCTATCCCAGCAAATGGGTGGGGTGGGAGGGGGTGACTAGGAAGATAAATGACCCAGAAAGGGGCTTGAGCAGTTTTCTTCTTATTATCTCTTCCAGAGTTCGAAGGAAAGGACAGGCAAGTAACCTTTATTTACTACCGATGATACCAAACCAGCGCTAAGTGTTTTCACAAATATTCTCTCTTTAAAATGTCACCAAGAGTTTGTTACCTTCATTTCCCCAGTGCAGGAGCTGAATATCATAGATACTTAATAACTTGTCCCGATTCTCACAGAGTCAGGGTTTAATCTCTATCTAGTCCCTGAAAAAAATAGGGCACAGCCATTTTCTGTTAGTTATACTCTCTCTCAACCCTTATTTTATTCTAGAATCTTCACTTCTCACCCTCCTCCAATTGGCACTTTACTTCTTGGGGTCATACTTTGCAAACTGGAATGTACGTTCTCATGATGGTACATCTGGGGGTATCTGGGTCACAGGCTCAGAAATCAGCACACTCCTACAATGGCAATTGTCCCTTGAGGATTTCATGGGGCTGGGGGTCTCAAGTGGGGAGGCTGGAGGGTTGAATATATTTGAATTGATTACTGTTTAAAATACTCTCTCATTAAAACAAAAAGATGCCTTTAAGATGTGAATGCTTAAGACAAAAACAGGTGATGTCAAAAAAATTTCCAGCCACTTTGGGCTACCTGCCAATCCCTCTGAGAGATGTGTTCATTCTTCTCTGTCAATAAGATACATTAGTAACAACTTTTAAGAAATCCTGGTTATGAGGAAAAGACTTAGGGAAAACTGGACCAAGCTCACCGTCGCCCCCCAAGCCCCCTCCTCTGCACCAGTGCCTGGGTTTCATCCGGGAGAAGGTGGAATGCCCAGGAGCCTTCAGAGATGCTGGGGCTCTGAGGAAGCGCCTTGGACTGCCAGACTTTAAGAAAGATCGAAGATTGTTAGAGACCCAAGGATGAATCAGAGGCTCAGATGTGGAAAGGACGAACAATGCGATAAAATGGAGCAAAGGAGAACGTGGGTCTGTGGTCGGGAGAATTTCCAAGCAGGAAGAACTGTTAGGTGGCCGCCCACCTCCTGGAGGAGGGAAATGGGAAGCCCCCCAACGCTGATTCCTGCTGACAAGGATTCAGGCAGCCTGGTCTACGGGGCACCGTCTGCACTGCCTCCAGAAGGGCTAGATGGCCAAGCAGGTCATGGTCACTTTCATCTGCTATTTCTGTCATTCCATGGAACACGGGTGATTGAAACCGTATGTCTTTAAAACCACTCTTGATTTTCGTGGTTTGATTGTTTGGGTTCTTTTACAGTACCCCGTGACAAAGGCCTCTGTGGCAAAACAAAGCACTCTCACAGACAAAGTTTGTTTCAAACCTCAGTCTCTTATCTTCTCTTCCCCGTGCATGTAAAATAATGTGCTTTCTTTCAGAACTCATTCCAGGGTAAACCGGATTGATGTTGTGCTTTCTGTAAGCCATGAGGCCAAAGAACAGAGGAATATGAAAGATCCCATGGGGACGGATCAAATTTCAGGCACGCCTGGGGTTCTGAATCTGCCAGTGGTACCCACAGACGTGTGGTGAAGCACGCACACGCACACACATGCACACACGCACACACCAGCGGTTGTTCACCTCAGAAGGACAGGCTTCAGCCCTGAGCAGCCAGATGCCTATCTTGTGGGCAGATGTTTATGGATCTCTTGCTCCATCTCTAGTAAAAAATAGCCTGGGCTTCAGTATCAGAAAAAAACTGTGTTCTGTCTTATCCTGTCACACAGAACAAGGGATTTTGACATGGGATTTTATCTTTTCTGAGCCTTGTTTATAAAATGAACACAACAGAACTGACCACAGAGCATGGATGAGAGAATGAAATGAGAAAATACGTATGTCGTACTGAGCACAGTGGCTGGCACATAGCAAGTGCTCAATAAATTTGAACAAGTAATATGATGGAAGTTCTATCTGAAACTCTCTTAGACTCTGCATGTTTTCTGAATTCCTGGTGCTGTAGTGCTATAGTTCAGTTGAATACTATATCCAAGCCATTGTTATAATTATGTTCATCTAATAACTGGCTTCCCATCTCAACAAGAGATGCCTGCTGCCTTCCTGGGGGAAGCCTTCTTATAGTCTGCTCGGGCTGCTACACCAGAATATCACAAACTGGGTGGCTTATCAACAAACATTTATTTCTTATAGTTCTAGAAGTCAGGAAGTCCAAGATCAATGTGCTGGCTGATTTCATTCCCAGTGGAAGCACTTCTCCTGATTTGCAGATGGCCATCTTCTGGCCATGTCTTCACACAGTTGAGAGAGAGTGAGGTCTCTCACACCTCTTCTTAAAATGCAGACAGACTCACAGATAGAGAGCAGGCTCACCATTGTCAGGGAAGGCTTTGGAGAGGGTAGAGGGATTGAGCAAAAAAAAAAAAAAAGAAAGAAAGAAAGAAAAAAAATCTCATGAACACAGACAACCATGTGGCTATTACCAGGGTGGAGGGTAGAGGAGGGTATAGTGGGGATAAGTGGTGATGGACAGAGACTTGACTTGGGGTCGTGAGCACACCATGCAGTGTACAGGTGATGTGTCATAGAACTGTGCACCCAAAACCTGTATAATTTCGGTAACCTGTGTCACCCAATAAATTCAATGAAAAGGAAAGAAAGGGCACTAATCGCATTCACAAGGGCTCCACCTTCCTGACCTAATTACCCCCCAAGTGTCCCACCTCCAAATACCATCACGACATATAAATGTGAGTGTGAGAGTGGGGGCACTGACACGCAATCCACAGCAGAAGGGAACGTTGGTAGTTTGCTAAGAGTGCCCCCAATTCACTCTGCAGGGGAAGCTCTGCTCTGTTCACGATCGGTCCCTTGGGTGGTCTTCAGAACTCAGACTTCCTTTCTGGCTCCCAATGGATGAACCCACTCCCTACCTTCCCGACATTATGAGTTAACTTTCTCTTTTAAGGGCTTCCCTAAACAAACATAACACTCTCCCACATCTGCCATTTAAATAGGAAGAGACTTATTGCTTACTTAGTGCAATGAGAATGTTGTAAGAGTTGAGAAGAAATGGGTAACGGCTTGTGGTTGCCTTGGCAGCCTGTCAGCATTTGCCAAGCAACCTCTTTTCTTGCCCTTTGCTATGGTATTCACAAGTCTGGCATGTAGCTTTGAGAATGCATCTGAGTGAATCAGTGAAGGAATGGCTCTGTTGGGCAAAATGTCTGTGGCTCTGAGGTTCCTGCCTGGGGGATCCAACACACTTCTTAGTCCCGCCTGTTTTGTAGCTGCTGCAGAGCCAGAAAGGGGGCCTTCGAGATGGTCCTGGGCCCCTTCCTCTGTGATCAGTCCAAGCCTCCGTTATAGCTGGCTCCTCCATGCACTGGTAATCACGTGCAAATGAAACAAATTCCTGTTCATTTTTAGGCAGTGCAGGTATCAGGAGGCATTCCCATCAACACAAAATGTCCCGGTGTCATAGATGAACGTGGGAAGCATAATAAAGGCTACAAGGAGCAGAAAGAGGGCCATAAAGAATGGTAGGGCCCTCTTGCTTGTATTTGTTGCTTATATGGTGACTCAGTGGCCACTGTAGTCATTGCCCTCACTGCGAAGACCCAGACTTCTTAGGGCAAAGAACAGGGAAGTTATTTAATCCAAGGGTTTCAGTAGTGGAGGTGTGCTCATTCCCCTCTGTCTCCATCTAACTTGCATTGACTTGCCCTGAAGTTCAATGCCTGGATACCTCACGCCATTAGACATCTGTACTCCTAGAACTTATGAGTGTCCTGGGATATTTGTATACTAGTTATGTTTTGAGATGCAAATTAGAAAGACAGACTCTTGTTAACTTAAGCAGAAAAAATTTTGACTGCACAGGTTTTGCCCTGGCTGGTGTGGCTTAGTGGATTGAGTGCCAACCTGTGAGCCAAAGGGTCGTTGGTTCGATTCCCAGTTAGGGCACATGCCTGGGTTGTGGGCCAGGTCCCCAGTAAGGGGTATAGAAGAGGCAACCACACATTGATATTTCTCTCCCTCTTTTTCTCCCTCCATTCCCCTCTGTCTAAAAATAAATAAAGTCTTAAAAAAAAGAATTGGCTGCACAGGTTTTGGATAATACTGTACAGAACTGGCGAGAAGATGAGACAGCTAGATATGGCAGGAGCCAAGGGAAACCTATCCAAGGTCCTGCTCAGAGATGGACTGTCTAGAATGCCACCAATCTAGACAGAATGTTCTTCAGCCACCAAATTCTTGCTAAAATGACACTGGACTTATGAATCTGCCATAGGCTCCAGGAATAATGTTTAACTTACTGTGCTTCTTGCCTCATTCCCGCAACAGTCAAAGTTTGATGCGGGGGAATCTGATTGGCTAACATGAGTCACATGACAATGACCCGGTTAATAGGTGGCAGGCTGAAGGAGACAATGACCCACTCTTTTCAGTTCTGTAGAGAGAATAATGTCCCACCTCTCTTAGGACTTTCCCCCAAATACAATGAACATGTTCAGATTCTGGGCAGCCAAAACAACTAACGTCCCTCAGCATCCTGCACCCTGGCTAACATCCTTCCGGGTCCTTCTTCCCTTCTTAACATTTCCAAAAGCATTTGTTTCCATCTAACACAATGAAACTATGCCCAGGACAATTAATCTCTCACCATTTCCTGATGGGAGGCAAAACAATGCTTTATTTGGTGCTGTAACCCACTGCAGGTCCAGTATCTCGGGATGATGCCCCTTCTCCTTTCTGATATTCTGCCACTTTGACTAAAGTACATTCAGCCCCTAATAATACATGATATCTACCTACATCTAAAAATGCGGTATAGCAAGAGAACAGAGAAGGAAGAAAAGTACACACACACAGAAGGAAAGAAATATGAACTGAGTCTACATTCTTCATTTTTGTAACTGAGATGAGTCTGTAGCTAGTGTTACAGGTTAGGTTCTTTGGAAAGTAGACTCCAAGATGGCATTTCATCTTCAGGATATTTATTCAGGAAAGCTCTTGGAATCAACACCTATGGAAAATGGGGAAAAAACAGAAGAAAAAGGAAAGAGTCAAGTTGCAATGTTGGCTTTCTAGAAGACCAAGATGAGGCAATGAGTGGATGAGTCAGACATAACTAATCCATTCCAACCTGCCTATCTCTGAAATTCTTTGGATTCCATCCCTGCAATAAAACTGGCATCTTTTTCATGTACGTCCAGATTTCAGTCAACCAAGTGAATAAACAATTAGAACCACTCCCAGCTGTTCACTCTTGTACAGTGAACCCAAAATAACCAGAAAATGGACCAATAACAATAAATTCAGCCTGAAATAAAATTAACATCTTCCATCCCTAATCTCTTCAGAATTTATTTTTGCAAACATATTTCAGAATTTGTCTATACAAACTAGTAAAATCTTATATACTTTTGGAGTATAAGATCTCTACTTTCATATTTAATTTTTTAAATGTCCCATACCAGATATTCCAGGATCAAACTATTTATACACTGAGAGTCAAGGAGGTTGAAGGAGCGAGGGCAAAGTGGGAGCTGGCTTCCCCAGCAAAAATTAGGAAATTAGTTACAGAGCCCTCCATCCAAGTTGAAATTGAAGAGCTGTTTCAAGTGCCCCATGGATGTTCACAGGGGTTTATGAATTTAAACACTAAATTCTCCCACATATTGCCATTCTACTCCATGGGTCACATCCTCTTCCACTGCCCCGACTTTAGAAGAAGTCTGATGAAACTTTGAATTGCACTGATATTACAATTTATCAAAGCACAGAACCACTATTTTTTGGAGTTTTGGCTATCCTAGCCCTAGGGCTCCAAGAGACAAGATATTTTCTTTCCATAGTCATAGGAAATACCTCACTCCAGGCTGTTTCTTGAGCCAAGAATGTAGGGCTTTAAATTGGTCAATCTTGTTAAAGTTATCTAGAAATAGCTGCCCTGTGATGGATGGTTTCCATTTGCCCATCCTGGCCCATACGCTTTTCTTTTCCACCTAGCTCTTTGCCCAGAAGGGTGATCTCCAATTACTACTTCAATCAAGTGAACTTAACCTTCTATCTTCAGGTTGGGTCTAGTCAATTGGATGCACGAAGGGGAGGATCAGGTGAAGAAAGAAGGAATTTATTTCCTGATCCTCAACCTGCCAGGTCATGAATTATCAGTGGCTGAATTCTTTTCCAAAGCCAGCAGTAACTATTGGAAAACCTTCCACAGCTACAGCTGCAAATGCAACTCCCTCTGAATTCTTATCATTGTTCCTTCTCCTCACTCCTATAGGTATAAGTAAGGGTTCTTGCAATCTGTAAGGTACTTCACCATCCCTGGTTGATTGCTCTCAGGCCTACTCACAATATTGTAAATAAGTCCTTTCTTAAACTCTCTTTAAATACTCCATATGCATGAACCATCTCTTTCCCGCTAAGACCCCAAATAATGCATACCCTAACCCATAGATTAAAATTTCTAGGGGTCTTGATTCCATTATAGGACGCTGACCTGCTGAGCCCACCAGGGCTTTGTCTTTAATGCGTATTTCATTCAAAGAGATCAGGAATGATAGCCAAATTATTAGATGCTCAACCATGTGTCATCGGTATCCAGACTCTTATTCCTGAATTGGCGCTGAACTTCCATCGCTTTTCATTCTAACTGACTCAGGTGTCCCCATAGTTCTCACATTTTCCTGCACTGCACCTGCATGCACTTTGGTACCAGTATATGCACTAGTCACAATTCCTGGTTACAAATGATGGAGGATAACACAGAATAACTTAAGCACAAAAGAAGTAATTTATTGGAAGAATACAGGTGCCTCACAGAATTGACAGGAAAGCTGGAGAGATGATAATCCAGAAGGAATGAAGTGAAATAAAACATAATCAGAATACCAGCACAGCTATCACTGATGTCACTGCCATAGAATACTCCCCACTGTCGTTGAAGGTACCAGTATCGCGGGTCTTGAACCCTCTGCCATTGGCTGCTCAACTGCGCTGCAGCTGTCCCTGTAACTTCTAACTTCATGGCACTTCCTCCTCTGGACCACTGACCCAACATTGTTACATAAGGCATACAGCAGCCCTGAAATTAGGGTCAACATGCAGTTCAGGTTTCTTCTGGGATTCAGAGCTCTGTGGCCTGTCCTGTTGCCTCATTGTTGCCCATTCTAATATAAGATGGTGTATTATGTTCCCTCGCTCCCACGATAGAGTGAAATGTAGCTTGAATATGGGTTGACAAGTTGGATGTTCATAAATTCGTGATTCCTGTATGATTTTTTAGGTTTTTCTCTTAGATCATTCACACTTCAGGGCCAAGATCTCTTCCCATACAAAAGGTTTTTCAAATATTCATGTCCTATTAAGGCTTTCAAGTTTTTCAACCGTCTGGGCCACTGTTATATCAAATTGCTCTGACAGGTGGGCACTAATTGGCTCTTGCTTTTTGCTATGTGAAAGATGCTGAGGAAATAAACTCTTGACTTCTTGGTTCCAGAAAAAAATCATTTAAATTTCCTATCTCAGATATGTAGATAAAGCGAGTGAACATTAATTGCCATCATTTGGGGGTCTTTACCAAAAACCTCCCGCTCCTCATACTCTTTGCTGAGCTGAAGGTTTTTACCGTGACTACGCAAGAAATTTTGTGTGCAGGTTAAGGAATGCCTGGACGGTAGGGTTTCAATAACTTCCATTCCAATACTCAAATTTGAATCCTCTTTGATAGAATGAGGTGCTCTCAACTTAAATCTACCAAAGGCCTTCCAAACGAGGCTCACTGCAAAGAAATATGAGTCCTGGACAGAAGACAGAGAGTCAAAGCCAAGGTCTATTGCTCATTGGAAGAGGACTGATTCTAGCTGAACATGCAGCTGATGTTGAAGTTCTCGATCCCACAGCTGTTGTGAGCACTTTGAGAATAATGCCTTCCAATGGGAATAAACCAAAGAGTTCTAAATTGACAACTCCTTTGGAAGCAGATAACAATAAGAATATCCAATTACTCTCCCTCGAAGAATCACTGACAGGTGCAGGAATCTGGACCAGCACTGTCATTTTGCTAAAGCACCTTGAGATGCAATTCATTTGAACAGTAAAGAAATGAAAGATGCAGCTTCATTGGTACCGTCAAGCTGGTGAGGCAGAACATTTTAGTTAAATGGAACTTCGACCCACAAAAGGTCTCCATTACAGTCATGCCCTATTTTTTATAGAGCCCTCTATGTATATCTTGGGAGGAGATTCTTGGTGTGTGTGCAATGAGGTGACACACATTTGGACTAGTGGATCAGTAGGGCCACCATTGTGCTGACAGGAAGGTGCACCAAAGGTCCAGCCTTGAAGAGCAAGGCCGCACTGCCTTCAGTGCCTTTTCTATCGCTGTTACGCCTGCCTGCCTAAATCTGTGGTACGGCCCTAACCTACTGCAAAGACTGGCTTGTCATTCATTCAATGAGTGTATTTTAGAATTTTACCAAGCAAGACCTCATGATTAAGTATAATAAGCACTAGACTGGCAATGAGTAGACCAAGTTGATTTCCAGACCTCATAAACATTTAATTACCTGTGCAAATAAAGACAGACAAGTTATTCTCTTTAAACCTAGACCTCATCCGTAAAATTCATAAAATGCCCAGAGTAAGGCTGCTTCTGACTACAACCCAGAGTTACTATGAAGATCAAATGGGATAATGAGCGTCACATTGCACCGAAGATTGGATTAAACAATGACTAAATGTGCAAGATCACCTAATTCATCTTTACATTGTAATTGGCCCATTTGAAATTGGCAAGGACTCGTCTGAAATAACATTTCTCAGAGGAGTTCAGGACTTTCGATCATCGTTCCCCCAAGGCTTTTAAAGAGAGTCACAAGGCCAACCCCCCACTGCCACATTCAGTGTATGAAAAGCCCATTTAGCTGTCATCCCTTGCTCTTGGCAGGCTCTCAGGGAATGCCAGCAAATGTCTGAAATTGGAACGGCAACCCACCAAGCACATCCAAATCTTTCATCAAACTGTGCCTAGTTTAGAAGCAATATTATGTTAACATTACCCCCACGGCGGATTATTTCTAATGAAACCAGCCTGCCAAGGTGAAATGAGAGCATGTGTCACAGAGAAGCAAAGCTGGATTGCCCTGAGAACTCCGTTTACAAGTAAATATCGTTTCCAGTTAAAGATGAGCAAAAAGGTTCCAGAGAATATCAAGACGCCTTTAAATCTGCAGCCTGTCCCTCAGACCAAAATACCATCAAATCCTGTAAGTTTCTGAAAGTAATTAGAATAGAAATTTCTAATTCTGCTTATTGAGTCAGATCCTCCTGATGGCTACACTCTCCTAATTGCAGGCTAGCGAACTTCAAAGGCAGAGGCAGCTCTTTCAAGCAGGATGTGGAAGATGCCAAAGCAGTCTTCAAGTTCAGCCTCTGCATTGCCATCGTTTCCTTCCTCTCCTTCCTTGCTCCATCATCTTCGACCTCCCCTTGTAGCCACCTCCCGCTAGACCCCAACATTTTATGGTTCTTCATCTGCTGGGCACCATAATGGGATTTAGAAAAGAGTAAGACGTGGGTCCTGGCATTGAATACTCTGCATTCAGCCCAGGCATTTGTTCATTATTTCAGTCTCAGATCCAGTACTTCTCCTGGGATGCATACTCATCCTTACTCACCCAGAAAGACTTAAATTTCCTTCATTATGACTTAAATGTATCCTTCTTGACCATATGGCCATTCTAATATTTATGTTGCGTTTATTACAATTATTAACTTATAGATTGCCATTTAATCAGTGATCAAGTCATTTTATCTTTGTACCCCAATATTCTGCATAGTATGTGGCCCAAAACAGGTGTTTAAAATATTTGTGGAATAAATGATTCCCCAATCCAATCATTTCCCAGCCTAACATCTCATTCTTAGCCTTTCTTAAACCTATTTCTGCCCCCTCCAACTAAGTTTCTTGTGCTCCAGAATAGTTCATGCACTGTTAAAGATATATTTATTTATTTTTAGGGGGAGGGAAAGGGAGAGAGTAAGAGAGGGAGAGAAACATCAATGTGCAAGAGATATATCAGTCAGTTGCCTCTCACATGCCTCCCACCAGGAACCTGGCCCTCAACCCAAGCATGTGCCCTGACTGGGAATCGAACTGGTGATCTTTTGGTTTGCAGGCTGGTGCTCAATTCACTAAGCCACACCAGCCAGGGCAGTTTATGCACTTTTGATATCTCTATGGCCTAGCTTATATGTTCCTTAAGGTTAGAGGGCCCCTTGAGTCATGTTTACTGAAAATCTACCTATTTTTAATGTGTTGTTTTAAAGATCTCACAAAAATCACAAAAAGTGCAGACTAAGAAGAAGCCAGCCTTTCAAATTTACTAAAGTAACTTGCCACAACCAAATCTAAAGGCAGAGCTCGAGCTAAAATCTAAGGTTCCTAACTTTGGACCTGTTTAACTGGCCCAGTCACCTCTCCTATAAACAGGATGACCATATCATGGATGGCCCCATGAGGAACACTTCTGAGACTTCAAAAGAGCCCTATTAATAATTACACCAAGAGAACAAGTATAAATCAAGACATATGGTCAACCTTCCTTAATCACATTCTTTTGAAGCCGTGTTAAGATCACATGAGCCCTGTTTAACAAAGAATTCTACATCATCTAGGTCTTTCTCTTAATGACAACCTGTGGTATAACTAAGGTGACATGAGCCATTAATCAGTTATTTTGTACTTTAGTTCTGTGTTTTAAAACAACAGCAACAACAAACACACATGCACAGCATTGCGACTAGTGTTCCTCCCTAGTAACTCTACAAACTATTGTAATAACAGGTACTGTTTGGGTTCTGGAGTCAGATATACTAGTGTTGGCCACATAACTCCACCATTTATTGCTGTGTAAGCGTCTGTCTCTTCATCTGTAACATGAGGACAGAAGGGCCAGTCCAACAGAAGTTCTGATTCATTCACTCAGCAAATATGTGTCAAGTGCTTCCCAAGTATGAAATACTGTGCTGGATTTGGGGGATACAATGCTGAGCAAACCACTGCTCTCTATGACAGTGAAGTCAGAAAGACAGATATTGAGCCCAATTGAATGTATTCTCCCAAACAAAGGTGAGTGCTGTGATACTGTACGACATAACAAAAGAACCTGATCTATGTTGTGAGGTCACGAAATGCTTGAGGACGTGATGTTTCTCTTGAGAGCTTAAGAGTAAGTTCCAGTGAACTAGGCAGAAGAAAAAAGTTGTCTCCTAGGAGGGGTAGGAAATGGCATGTGCAAAGTCCCTGTGTCCATGTGGAACATGACCTACTCAAGAAACAAGAGACCTGTGTGACCAGAGCACATGAAGTGAGGGAGAAAATGGTGGGACCCTCGGCTGGAGAGGGAGGCAGGAACGATACAAGAAATGACTCTGTTGGCCAGAGTAAGCATCTCTAGTTTTTTGTGTTCATTTTTGCTTGTTTGTCTTACAAAGAGCAAGGGAGTGTTAAAGACTTTTAAGTAGGTAGTTGATGGGGGAAGAGGAGGGAGAAGATCAGTTCCCATAATGAGATTTACAATTGAAGGGATCACTCTTGTTGTAGAATGAAGAGTGGATTATAAGAGGGCCAGAGCACATTCAGGAAGACCAAACAGCCAGCTCTTACCGGAGCTCTGGCGAGAAGGTGAGAAGCTGGGGAGGCTTGCACTAGGATGGAGACAGACAAGGTGTGAGAAGGGAAAAGAAAAAGGTAAAATTAACAGCTTTAGTGATGGCGGGGTAAACTGAAGACAATGGCAAAAACGGTTTCTAAGTTCTGTCTGGCTGGTCATGTCTTTCACTGAAATGGAGAATACTAAAAGTAAAACTGGGCTTAGAAAAAGGTTACACATCTTCTTGTGTATAATGGTGTAGCCTTAAAATATGCAGGTGGTGATATTGAATAAAAATCTGGCTATACACTTGTGAGGCTCTGAGGTGAGATCTAGACCGGAGACTGAGTTTGGAGGTCATCCCTGATGAGGAGGTAATGCACATCAAAGAGACGCCTGAGAGAGAATAGCGAGGAAGAAAAATGAAGAGAAGGAGGCCCAAGACCCCGCCTTGAGAAACGCTTCGGTATTTAACGGCAGCTTAGAAAAGAGGTGCTGCAAAGAGAAAGAAGCATCGGCCAAGATGGAGGAGGCAACC
>PVKM010024670.1:0-20388 GCA_004027735.1 Carollia perspicillata
TGTGAGCAGAGTTTGGGCACGAAATGCCCTTTTGGGCAGCTCTGCCCCACCGTCAGCAGTTTCCCTCCTTCTAAACCACAGATGGTCGATTCACCTTGCCGAGATTGTTAGTGCTAATTAAAACCATAGCCTTCGATTGCCTTTTTAATGCTCTGAATTAGTACATAGCCTTTGCCTTTCCCTCTGGGGCCTCTACTTCCTTCCTTGTCTATCCAAGAAAGAAAAAAATAGGTTCATAACCATCTCAAGGACATATGTAAAACACTGCTCAAATTGGTTTCTGCAATGGAAGAGGGCAAAAGAGTAGAGGTCACATAGTAGGGCTTTAAATAAACTTTTGTGTAATGAGTAAATAAATCCTACCCTAATCCAACTAGTATTTCCGCAATTGAGTGTAATTGCTATTGTAATACAAATCATTTTATTACTAACAGCCTGAATCTATTATATATATGAATTCAACAGAACCTTTTAAACATTTTTTGGCAAGAACTTTTGCATATTCTTATACAGATATAATCTCAGGTGAGGAATGTAACTATAATAAGAAATCAACAAAGTGAGGGAAGGAAGCACCTCGTAAATAGTTTGGAATTGTTAAAATTTATTTTTGCCTTATCCTATGCACTTGTATCCTTCATTTGTGATCATATCCCTACATGAAAAAAATCATAACTAATCCAATATGATCCATTTGGCAATTACCTTGTGAAGGATAATCAATATAAACTTATCTAAGGCAGTGCTTTTATGAATATGAACATTAAATGTGATGGGTGAGGGGTCACTGCTAATAGAGCCCAATTACAGACAGACATAAAATGTTAGGACTGCTGCTAAGGCAGAGGCAGGGATGTAAATTCAGGACCGCTCCATTCAAACAAAGAGTCACACGTCGTAAAGGAAGCATGATTATTGCTAATATACCTCCCCATTGTGGCTCATGTTTCCATACAACTGATCCAGAATCCTTGTAACAATACAATGCATAGAACAAACACTCTTTCTGTGGGTACATTAGTCTGCTTGAGTTACTACAAGAAAATCCCTGGATCTGGGTGGCTCAGACAACATAAGTTTCTTTTTCAAAGCTCTGGAGGCAGGAAGTCTAAGATCCTGGTTCCAGTAGGGTGGGTTTCTAGAGAGACATCTCTCTCGACTGGCAGACTATGTCTTATCCCTGTGTCCTCACATGTCTTGTTTTCTGAGTGCCTGACTGAAAGAGAGCACACCATGATGTCTCTTCCCCTTCTTATAAAGATACCATTTCTGTTGCATTAGAGCCCCACTCTTATAACATCATTTAACTTCAATTACCTCCTTAAAGGTCCTGTCTCAAATACAGTCACATTGGTGATTAAGGCTTCAACATACGAATGTGGAGGGAGAACAATTGGGTCTATAATATTGCTCTATGAGGAAACCACGTGATCCTAAGAAGAGCTTATAAAATATTGTAATAGAAAGTTGGATAACTTCTGTGTGATGTACATACAACTGTGTTTCTTATGTTTAAAACTCAGATGAGCCAGAGAAGAAACCAAGGGTTTGAGTGGCCACAATGAACGTGAATGGCATCTTTTTTCAAGTTTCTTACAGCCTAGTTGGGAAGAAAAGGGAACCCTAGTACACAGTTGGTGTGAGTGCAGACTAGTGCAG
Organism: Carollia perspicillata; assembly: GCA_004027735.1. NCBI lineage: Eukaryota > Metazoa > Chordata > Mammalia > Chiroptera > Phyllostomidae > Carollia > Carollia perspicillata. The sequence continues at coordinate 1,660 of PVKM010024670.1, forward strand.
CCACTGTGGAAGACAGTATGGGATTTCCTTAGGAAACTGAAAATGGAACTGGCTTTTGATCCAGTGATTCCACTGCTGGGATTATACCCAAAGAATCCTGAGACACCTATTAAACAGAATTTATATAAACAGAATCCTGAAACTGTGGTACATTTACACAATGGAATACTACACAGCAGAAAGGAAGAAGGAACTCCTACCATTCATAACAGCATAGATGGAACTAGAGAGTGTTATGCTAAGTGAAATAAGCCAGGTGGTGAAAGACAAATACCATATTATCCCACCTATAAGTACAAACTAATCAACAAAACAAATAAATGAACAAAAAAGAACCAGAGACATGGAAATAAAGACAAACTGATGTGGATCAGAGGAGACGGGGGAGGGTGGGAATGGGAGAAAGAAGGGGAAGGGTCAAGGGACTTGTACAAAGGACCCGTGGGCAGGAAATGTGTTTGGGAGAGGGGGGTGAATGGGGCAGGGGAGAACAACAGTGGGAAAAATGGGGACAACTGTAATTGAAGAACAACAAATAAACAAAATTTCAACATCAAAAAGATAAAAATAAATAAAAATACTGAGATGATCATTCTTACGCATATATATCTTTGTCATTTATTTGGTTATAACTTAAGGAAAGGTTTCACAGAAATGTTTATACTTTCACCAGCAGGGCAAGAACTTGCCTATTGTCATAACAGCACATTCTTTTCCAGTTGCCAATATTTGTTTATCTAACAATTTTATAAAATGGAGTCTCTTTTTTTCTAATTTACGTTCCTATTAAATTCAGATTTCTTCTTATAGTTGTACTGTACATTGGCAATTTTGTGAGTTGGTTGCCAAAGTTTTTTAACCTTTACACTTTTATTGAAATAGTCACCCTTATTCTGTTGACTTGTAGAAACTCTTTACAGAGTTAGAATAGTAACTATTCTGTGTATGCTCCACATGAGCGTTTGTGGTCATTGTTGTTTTTTATTTTTTGTAGAGTGCCAAGTCTTTTGTTTATGGCTGCTGGCCTTGTTGCCTTAGACTTGTATTTCTGTTCTAAATAGACCACATCATTTCCAAAAGTCTGGATATAATTACATGTTTAATGTGTAAATTAGAAGCAGTATTACTTTTATAAAATAAATGGAGCTGTGATTATATCTTGGGTCTTTTGGGAGGAAGAGTCCTCTTGGTAACTGGGTATATTTTAAAGATTTCCACATAGTCCTAGTACAATTTATAACTATGGTAGAAGGCATAATTTAATTCAAGACATAGTTATACTACTGTTTTAACTATTCTACCCAGGTTTTAAAATGAATGTTGATATAATAAAAAAATTAATAAAAATTTAAAAAATATATTTTTAATTTTATTTATTTATCTTTAGAGGGGAAGGGAAGGAGAGAGGGAGAGAAATATCAATGTATGATTGCCTCTCGTGTGTCCCCTGCTGGGAACTGGACTGCAACCTAGGCATTTACCCTGACTGGGAATCGAACTGTGATCGTTTGGTTCGCAGGCCCACACTCAATCCACTGAGCTACACCAGCCAGGGCTGATATAATAAAATATTTGATATAGTCTTTGAATATTCTTATATATATTTAAGCTCATCTTGCAGGATAGGATTTACTGGATATTGAAAACAATTTTTTAACATTTTTTAAGTAGAAGATTAGAAAATAATGTCATTATTGCTATTATTTAAATGTAGTTTTATTTTTTAAGAACTTAAGCATAGTTTAAATTATTCATAAGATAAAATTTTACAAGAAATCTAAGCTTGGGCTTATCGGCCTTAATCATGCATTTCAACTTCTGGTCCTTTCTTGCATTTAGACAGGCTTTGAATATGAACTTGAATAAACTAACAGAATTTTCAAGTAGGATATGATGATATAAATGACAAGATCAAGAGAAATGCTGCGGTCTTCCTGAAGTGTTTCAGAGCTAGTATACATTAAATATAACTTAAAACATTTACATATAGAATGGAAATTGAAAGTTCTATAATAATTAAACCCCTTGGAGAAGTTGTATTAGAAAAGATTATAGTCAACCTTGTCTAGAATAAGTAAACTACAAATACCTTTATGGAAGTATTCTAAAAATAACCATTTATGTTAATGATTCTGACCTCATAGAACAGCCATCAGTATGGTAGCCTGGACATATTTTGAGTACATGCACCACACTAGGTCCTGGGAAGGCTATCACACGCTTGAAGTCTGACTTCCATGGGATTTTAGTGTAATTACAAATTTATACAATCAGTTGCTCTAATGCCTCGAGAATAAATTTTTTCATATTGCATGTACACGTGGAATCTGTGAAGCTATGAAGAGGTGATAGTCTCTGCTCTCATAAAAGACAGAGCCTACGGCAGTGTGGTAGCAGGACGGGTCCGGAAGAAGCAGGTGCAGAGCCAGGCTCTCTGATACTGTGGCCGACTGGGCTTCCCACTGGGTTTAAAATCACAAGCTCTGTGATGAGCTGAAGAACAGTGGTATGTCCATTCTTATTTTCAAAATGCTCGGCTTTCTGGCTCAAGACTTATAATATAATCACTATTTTTGAAAATACATCCATTTTTCCATTATTTACTCATCTCCATCTCATGCACACTTCCATACTACGGCGAGACAACCCCTAATTAACATTCAGGAGATTTGCCACTGCCTTAGGTCTAGATTGATTCATTGTCTGAGTCACTGCATAAATACCTACTTTAAAACAGTATTTGATCTTTAACCAATGAAGTGCCCAACCTTGGAAATACTCTGTGCACTGTTCACACACACGCAGAAGGTAGGTGGAAAGTTCACTTTTCAGTAGAAGCCATGGATCTAACATCCATGAGAAAATGAAAACATTTTTGAGCATTCCAGAAAGGATTCCAGAATCTTTTTAAAAGAGGTCTGCAACAGTATATTCAGTATACTATTACAAGCTGACATTTGTGTGTAGGTTTTCTCAGTTCTTTGCCTTATCAACTTTCTAGAGAAATGTTGGCTAGAATTGGCACAAACTGGCTTCGTAGGAGACAAATAAGTCTGCTAGGTGAGTCCTTTGCACATAACTGAAGACTTGAAACCAAATCTGAGAATTCAGCCTATTGTCCATGGCATGAGTGGCACATATGACATGATACTCACATTTATACTTCTCCCAAGTCTTGGAAATCATAATTTATAAATATATATAAAGAATTTATATATATATAAACAGAACTTATATATGTGTGTATATTATATATATATATTTGTCTTAGATACCAATGAAGCATTACATGTTTAAATATTGTGCTCTCATTTGATATATAATTTGACTGCACGCATTTGCAATTAGAGGTTTACCTTTGATTATTATAAAGTCTAGTTCATTCCATAACTATATTTGCCTTATGATCAGTAATACACATTACAAGATTGTTTCTACTGTACTTCAATGTTACAAATGTAAAAGCTCTTTGTTTCACCAAAAACTTCCAAATAAAATAAAAGTAAATAAAACTGTTGCCATTTTCAAGACAGATGATATTTTAGTTAGAAGACTGTTATCTCTAAAACCAAAGAATTAAAATCCTTTGCCTATTTTCAGTTGAATATTTATGGTTTGGCCAAAGAACAAATAATGGCTGTTGCCTCTCCCATCATAAACGTTATTACTCTGTTCACAGATGAAAGCATTTTAAATCCTAGAAGAAAAGTGGATGGCATAATAATATTATGACAGGGGCTTGAAGATATAATCAGTGTACTGAACCTTCTCATTTTTACTGAATAAATTTAAAAGAGTTTATGATTTTTTCCTTGACTCTTTAAAAGGTAAAAAGATTTATTCCGGAGGAAAAATAATCCAAAGACTGGTAGACAACTTTTTGTTGTTACAGGAAGAAATCAATTGAAATTCAAATGTTAATATGTTTTCTCCAAACTACATAATTCAAATAAAACTGGCTAAAAGAAATCTGGAACAGATGATACAATATGTATGTGTATGAGTGCCTATCACACATAAGAATGATTAATTTGCAATGATAGCCAGTAGACCCTACCTTTCTGAATAACATGAATCCATCTGTGGTCCTTCAATTAGATTTTTGCTATGCAAGTTTTCTCTAGATGTATTTGATTTTAATGGTTCACTTTCAAGATAACATCTACAGTACTTCCATCATGACAAAACAATTTTAGCAACACATCTGAATTTACTGTCAGATAACTGGTCATCTCAAATGACAACTGACTTTTCCATTAAGGTTCACATTTTTTAGGCAATTTATCTCATTCATTTCTTCATTTATTTTTCCCAGATAACATATTTTGGAATACTCTGAGTTGTTTTTATTAACACATTTGTTAAATAATAATTTTGGTAGGTTTCAGCTGTACCACTGAAGTAATTAGACGAAAGGGTGATGAATCTGGATTGTAATCAATAAGCGAGTGTTCAAACACTGCACTCAACCACTACACAATTAATCAAAGGAGAGCAAGGATATGTGTGGAGTATTGAGATTGCAATTCCCCACTAAAAAAACACGGGAAGCAATTCGTGGTAAGCATTCAAAGTGTCACAGTGATATATTTTAAAGGACACAACGTAAACTCATTTTGAGCCATTAACTTACCCAAGACTGTGAGCTCTGCAGAGGCACTAATATTCTCATTTTTATATGTGACAACACAGGTGTAAGTTCCACTGTCATCATCTGTCACATTGGAGATAAGCAAGTTGCTTCCACCCAATAATGAATATTTTTTGGACCTGTAAGACATAACACATATGAAATTCTAGAGTAAATTAACATATGTATATATTAGCCAGGTACTCAAGGGTTTGAATGAACTCCACAAAAGCACAAATTAAAAAATTGAAAAGAAGCTCCACATCATGGGGTCTTGATAATACCGCCTTTATTAGTCAGAAATTCATTCAAGGTAAACTGCTCCCATTGGAAGTCTCTGTTCAGTGATCAAAGAATTAAAGTAGATTAAACTTGAGTGGATGTTAGTACTGAGAAGAGATTCATAGATAATCTGGTCCAGTTGTCTCATTTTGAATTTGGAAACTGCAAGGTCCAGAGAAGTTGTTCCACAAGTTGGAAGTCAATGTCCTCGGGCCTGTCACGCAATTTAGCGATCTTCATACAGCTTGGTTATGTTCAGGGAACACATCTCCACATGCTGAAGATGGAAATGGATTTCCAGCATGCGTTAATATTCTCAGACATACTGTGATACCACACCATTTATTGTTGTTACAGAACTAAATATTTAAGGAAGATGAAATTTAAAGATTGACCTATTGTCTATGAACCTATCTCATCATAGAAAATAAATGTGTTAAAAAGGAGTATGCCAAATCTCAAAATCAATGAAATTAATTTCTTAAGTGAAACCATTTAATCAAAATATGTCACACTAAGTGTTCCATCGTATTAAGAGTTTACTGTCTAACTATGCCTCAATACTAATGTCCAGTAAGTCAAAGCCAGCCAAGTTCTTTGCCTGCCTTATCTCGAACATTTGTTATAGATAAGATGGTGAGAGATATAACTGAAGCTAAAAGAGTTACACAGACCCAATATATTTGAAAGCTATATTTCAGACATTTTGGTTTCTTAAGAAATATTTTACTCTCTACACCACTTCCTTATGATGAGATCCTCCAGAAAGTCTTTGCTAAAGACTCTTTGGGCAGGACCATCTCAGTGGCAACTCTGGCTTTTAATGTTTCCTCTCAGAATTGATCTCATGGATTTTGAATGTTCCCCACACCATGTCTCTCATATACTGTACATGTATATGTATATACATATATGTATATGTCTTTCCTACACTGTATAATGTCAAACTGCAGAAAAATATTTAGTTATTCTAAAAAACCCTAATTGTTGTAGGTACCTACATTAAGCTGGAAAAAGATACACAGTAGCACACACTGCACAAAAGTCCCACTTGTATAGTTACCTGAGTTGGACGACTTCCTCTCCTCGTAACCAGGTGAAGCTCGGGGGAGGGTAGCCAGAAACACAGCACTCCAGGACGGCGTCTTTTCCTTCAATGGCTACCACATTGGATGGTCTCTGCAGGAAATACAGCTGCCTATGCAGTCCTGGATCTGTGGGAGAAAAAAACACAGACTCACATCTTTTCTGAAAACAGGGCAAAGAGAAACAAGGTACAGGAGCTCGGGTCATTTTTTTTTCCCTAGCAACACTGTGATGGAGAAGGACAGAAAAATGGAAAGATGTCACTGAAATTCAGGAAACAAAGTTCTTTTTTTTTTAAAGATTTTGTTTATTTATCTTTAGAGGGGAAGGGAAGGAGAGCAGGAGAAGATATGTCAATGTATGGTTGCCTCTCGTGCATCCCCTGCTGGGAACTGGCCTGCAACCCAGGCATGTGCCCTGACTGGGAATCGAACCATGATCCTTTGGTTAGCAGGCCTGTGCTCAATCCACTGAGCTACACCAGCCAGGGCAGGAAACAAAGTCCTTAAGGAGCTTTTCCATCCTTGGTTTCTAGAATTATGATATTAGAACATTCTTAGCTGCTGATGACATCAGGGTATAAGGCAATGGGAAAAAGCATGAGACTACATGCCACTCATCTGGGCCACAGACCTTGTTGTTTTGTCATTATTAAAGAACAAGACAATATTATCAGTGACTTTTCTAAATGTTACCACCCCAACCTTTTTGATATTTTCAGTTTGCCTGCCACTAATACTGATTCTACTTCCTTCTGCTTGGTTTATCGTTTCTGTGGATTGGGAAGTAAGATAAACAAACATGTTAGAATTACGTTAAATAACATACAAGTACAGAGGATTAGAATATAGAAGGTACTGAGAAAATACCTGCTGTCTTCAAAAAGGAGGTTACCCTAATGTTTGTTTTTATAACAATGTTTGGATGTTTCTAAGTCTTCTGCTTATTTTTAATTTTTAACAACTTTACAAAGACTGGGTGCTTCCCTACCACTGAGGCTCCGGGTAATGAAGAGATGAAGAGATGCCTTGGGCATCTCCCAGTGCATTTTCTACTTACACATATCTCAGCATTCATTATACTAGCAGGTAACTGAAACAGCGTCTGTCCAACCCAGGGACTCATTCCATTCATCTTACAACTCATTTGATCCCTACTTGCTAAGATTACATCAAGAGTGATAGGCAAAAAATTCCCAAAGTCCTAAGCACAGGTTTCAGCACTGTCAAGAGCGAGCCTTGTGAAAGTTAAGAGTGTCTCTTCCACCTGTCTTAAAAATCCCGCTCCTCTGCCAGGGGTACCCCACCAGCAGCCACACGACTGGGTGGGCTTGAAGGAAATCCTGCCAGCGGTGGTAACATCCTTTGACTTGTCTGACTACATTTCTATCACTCAAAGTTCATTTTTTAAAAAATATAAGGTGCTGTATGTCCAGATCTCCATTAAACCCACACCCTATGATGAAGCTTTATTTTAAGCCATTTTCAACTTCATGCATTAAATGGGATTAGTGTGAAATTGATTACATTGCAAACTCAAAGCAAAACCTTGAAGTAAAGAAAATGAGTCAATGGGATCTTAAAAGTTAGGGTTGGGGTGGAGGGAGAATGGACAAGGGAGGTTAGATCCAACTGACCACCGTGGGTCAGGGTCTGGGCTGTGGGAGGGGATCTGGAAAGAAGGAACACGGCTGCTCATCATTCTTGGTCCGACCCAACTCCACACTCATTAACGGCAGGTCAACAAAAGCACATCAATTCTCCAGTTAGTGGATAAAATAGTAATTATCATCTACAGTACTCTTGGCATCAAAAAGAGAAATTCACACTTTCTCTGTCTTCTCACAAGTATTTCTGGTTGTTACAGCAACAAAAAATAAATATTCTTCACAATGAAAATATTGAAAGAATTTTCTAAATGTGTTAATCCTTATTAAAACAATATTGTAGAAAAATCTCTCAAAAGTTTTAAAAATTATTGGTGGTATATGTCACTTCCCTTCTCAAAAAGTGACCTTTCAAATTGCATGAAAATTCATTGAAGGATAATATTGCTTAAAATAAATTTTCTGAAATAGACAGGTTCCCAACATTTGCAATTATAAATAACTATCCTTATAATGGATGCCTACTCATTTGAATGCTTTCTCCCACCCCCTATTCCTCAGCAGAAATGGCTCAGCTATATGGATGGTATAACACTATAGTACACATTATAATATACTATATTATATATCACAGTATACTATAGAGTATATAAGGGGGGACTCAAGAAACCAAGAATTTATTTATAAAAAATTGTGTATTTATTCTGACATGTTTAAACTTCAGTCACCTTCAAAATACTTTGAACTTGATGCAATACACCTACTGAGATGTTTTTTCCACTGCTCAAAACAATTTTTGAACTCATGGATTTTGATGCCTTTTAGTGCTTCTGCCATTTTTTGTTTCACCTCTTCCTCATTAGCAAAATGTTTCCATTTGAGGACTTTTTCACCCAGAGAAACAACAACAACAACAACAAATCTCTCAGGGTGAGATGGAGTGAATAGGGAGTGTGGGGCATGCGGGTCATGGCATTTTTGGTCGAAAATTGCTGAATTGCTGAAGACTCAGCATGGTGTGAACAGGTGTGCTCATAGATCACCCATCATGAAATGGGCAAATACACTGAAAGAGTCTTCAAAAAAAATTCACCGAAGCTGAAGGCAGACTCGCAACAAAGCCAGCTGGGTTCCTAGAACACTCACCTAGTGGAGGAAGCCTGTACTACAAGGGATCCACCCTTCAGAAGATAATTCTAGTTTTTTTAGGGGTCTCCTCTTATAGCATAGTAATACTATACACATATACACTATATATTCTAATACGCCATCTATAGTATACTATATACTATTGTATGCTATAATATACATGATATAGTATATTATATAGATCTTACTATAGTATAGAGTATACTATAATATATGCTATATAATATATCATATAGATCTTATTCAATGTTTTCTATGGGTAGTATAGTATCTTACTGGATGTTTTCTACCCATAGAAAACATCCAGTAAAATCTACATAATTTTATCTTCTAGCTAAAATAAATTTTACCTGGAACCTTTGTGCAATGCTACTAGTTATTTATCCAAGGAAAATCCAACATTTCAACTCAAAATATTATACTTTCTTTTATCATAAAATAAAATCATGTAACACAAAATGGTTATTTTAAAAAATCTATTGTATTTTTAAATTGTCAGAAATTAAACAAATAATACAAAATTCTCACACAGTGGTTCCCATTCCTAGACCCTCAGTTTTCCTTATAATTAACATCTTACATTAGTATGGTACATCCATTACTGTTAGTGAACTAATATTGATACATCATCATTCAAGTCCTTAGTATACATTGAGGTTTACTGTTTGTCTTGTGTAGTCGATGGATTTTGACAAATGCATGATGCCGTGCATCCAACATGACGGTATCACAGAGTGTTTCACCACCCTAAAACTCCCCGGAGCTTCACCCGTTCGTTCCTCACCCACAACCCCTATCATCAACCCCAGGTGATCACTGGTCTTTTTACAACTTCTGCAGTTGTGCCTTTCCCAGAATATTATGTAATTGGAATTTTACTTCGGTCATACTTTTCAGATAGATGTTTTTCACTCAGCAGTATGTTCTTAGGGTTCCAATGTGTCTTTTTGTGGCTTGAGGGCTCATTTATTTTTATTACTGGATGTTGTTTCTTTAATGGATATGCCACAGTTTGTCTATTCCCCCTACTGAAGGATATCTTGGTTGCTTTCAGTTTTTGGTAATAAGAACAAATCTGCAACAAACACGGATGTGCAGCTTTTTGGCTGAATGTAACTTCCGAATCAATTGGGTAAACATCATGTGGTGTGATTGCTAGACTGTATGGTAAAACTATGTTTATTTATTTCTCTTTTTAATTTTCATTTTACTTATTTAATTCTTAATTGTATTTTTTTCATTACCATTGATCCCCCCATAGCCACTTCTGGCTCCACTCCTGAACTATCTTCCAAAGTGGCTCTGCAGTTTTGCATTCTCGCCAGCAATGAATGAAAGTTCCTGTCATTGATCATTTTGTAAGCATTTCCTGTGGTCACTTTTGGGGGATTTTAGCTATTTTTCTAGGTGTCTAGAAGTAGCTTATAATTGTTTTAACCTTTCCAAAGGATGTTGGAAAGTGCATTTCATATGCTTAGTTTCCACCTGTATATCCTCTTCAGTGGAGTGTTTGTTCAGCTCTTTGCCTATCTTGTAATTAGTTTGTGTTCTCACTGTTGAGTTTCAAGCATTTGCTGCACAGGGTGGAGCAAAGTAGGTTTATGGCTGTGAGTGTGCAAAGCATAATTTCTTCTTGTATTATTTATTAATCATGTTTTCTATATGAACAACCTAAAACCTACTTTTGCCCACCCTGTATGTTTTGGATATAAATCCTTTATCAGATGTTTGTTTTGCAAATATTTTACAAGTCTATGGCTTGCTTTTCTCATTCTCTTAACATTGTCCTTTTCAGAGCAGAAATTATTAATTTTCACAAAGTCCAACTTATCTATTTGGCCTTTCATGGAATGTTTTATAGGCAATATATCTAAAAACTCATTTTTAAAACCAAGATCACTTAGATTTTCTCATGTGTTATCTTTTAGAAGTTTTTATAGTTTTGTGTTTTATATGTAGGTCTGTGATCCATTTTGAGTTAATTTTTGTGACAGGTATAAGGTCTGTGTTTCGTTCCTTTTATGCATATGATGTGCAATCGTCTCAGAACCATTTGTTGAAAAGATGATCCTTTCTCCACTGACTTGGTTTTGCTGTTTCTCAAAGACCAGTTGACTGTGTGGGTCTGTTCCTGGGAGCTCTACTTCCTTTCATTGGTTTATTTCCCCCTTATTATGCAAAGAGAATTTTCTATTGACTCTCATAACTCTATAACGGCCTTGATGGCAGGCAGTGTGTGTCCTCTGACTTTCTTCTTTGTGTTGTACTCACTATTTTGGGTCTCTTGTCTTCTTCATATAACCTTCAGGACCAGTTTATTGTGATACTGAAAATAACTTGCTGGGATTTTTGTCTATTTTAAAATATCAGGCATCACTAGGCTCAAATGGCTACAAAAGAACCATCTGCTCTTACTTTTTTAGACTGAGTAAAAACATTCCAGATTACTTGAAACTTGACCTGGCCCATTTCAGTTGCGTTTATTATCTTTGTGGCTCCCTAGGCATTGAAATCTATAACCCTAGTCATACATATAGAAATATCAGCTCTTTTATTAAATTTATTAGGGTGATGTTGGCTAATAAAATTATACAGGTTTCAGGTGTACAATCCTATAATACAACATCTGTACATTGTGTCATGTGTTCACCACCCCAAGTCAAGTCTCCTTTCATCCTTGACCCTCTTCTACATCCCCCGACCCCCCTTTCCCTCTAGTAATCGCCACACTGATGACTGTATATAATAAGTTTTTTTGTTGGGGGGGGGGTTCTTCTGTTGTAGATCCCTTCACCTTTTTCACCTGGCTCTGCAAACCGCCTCCCCTCTGACAGGTGTCAGTCTCTTCTCCATCTATTAGTCTGTTTCTGTTTTGTTAGTTTATTTTGTTCGTTAGATTCTACATATGAGTGAAATCAAATGGTACTTGTCTTTCTCTGACTGACTTATTTCACTTAGCATTATATTCTCCAGGTCCATCTATGATGTCACAAAGGGTAAGATTTCCTTGTTTTTTAGAGCTGACTATTATTCCATTGTGTAAATGTATCACAGTTTTGTATCCACTCATCTACTGATAGGCACTTGAGCTGCTTCCACATCTTGGCTATTGTAAATAACGCTGCAATGAACATAGGGGTGCTTATGTTCTTTTGAATTAGTGTTTCTGGATTCTTCAGATATATTCCCAGAAGTAGAGACACTGGGTCATAAAGCAGTTCCATTTTTAATTTTTTGAGGTATCTCCATACTGCTTTCCACAGTGGCTGCACCAATCTGTATTTCCACCAACAGTGGAAATACAGTTGGTATAGAGTTCCCTTTACCCCACATCCTTGCCAATACTTCTTCTGTTGACTTATTGATGATAGCCATTCTGACAGGTGTGAGATGGTATTTCACTGTGGTTTTAACTCGCATTTCTATGATAAATAGTGATGTTGAGCATTTTTCATATGTCTACTGGCCATCTGTATATCCTTTTTGGAGAAACATCTGTTCAGGTCCTTTGCCCATTTTTTAAATTGAATTGTTTGTGTATGTGCATGCATGTGTGTTTGGGTTTGAGTTATATATTATAAATTTGGGGTATTAACCCCTTATTAGATACATCACTGGTGACTATGTTCTCTAATTCAGTGGGTTGTCTTTTCATCTTGTTGATGGATTCCTCTTCTGTGCAAAAACTTTTCATTATGATAGAATACCATTTGTTTATTTTTGCTTGTGTTTTCATTGCTCAAGGTGATAGTTTAGAAAAAATATTGCTATAAGTAATGTCTGAGATTTTGCTGCCTATGTTTTCTTCTAGGATTTTCATGGTTTCAGGTCTAACATTTAAGTCTTTAATCTATTTTGAGTTTATTCTTATGTATGGTGTACTAAAACAATGTCAGCTTTTGGCAGAGAAATTTTCTTTCAAATACATTAATCTAATAAATTATAACCTAATGGAATTTCAAAAAAGATAATAGAGATTTTTAATAAAAAAGAGTTCATATGTTTCACAACATTGTGATAAATTAAATATAATCACAAATGATTGAGTTCTCCCACCTAGAACTGATGATCTAGTTCCTTATTATCTAAACCTGGCCTGGCCCTGGGTTTTGTTTAGACTGCAGTGGGAGTTACACTGTATGACTTCTGGAGCCAAGGCCTCAGGAGGTCTTATAGTTTCTGCCACGTCTCTTTCTGAGACTACCTCTGAGACAACTGGAGAATCAGAGTCACTGAGAACCCCCAGCTTAAATTAGCACCTACTGACAGACAAGTGAGTGAGGCCATCTTGAACCTTCCATCTCGGCCCAATGAGCACGAGTGAATCAGAATGAAACCAGGAGAATGGCTGCTAGGACAAACCCCAGAATCAAAAGAGGTAATGCACTGTTTTACATCACTACATTTTGGAGTGGTATGTTATGGAGCAATAGGTATCTGAAACATCACACATGAGAATGAAAACAAAACAAACCCATCACAGTGATTTAAATTACCAAGTTACCTTTTTAAAAATATGTTTGTTTGTTTGTTTTTGTTTGATATTTTTGTACTACTAGGGTAACTTTGGCCATTTATACAGACATTATGAAACTTAACACTTGCCTTATTTTTCTTTCTTAAAATGTGACTTTTTTAGAGTAGTGACAAGAAAGTATATTTATGCTTTAAAATAGGGAGGATAGGAGTACAACTGCTAAGGTTATAATTGTATAATTGTACAATTGCTCAGTTATGTTTGTATAATGGAATTATAAGCAGTTATTTTCATCTTTGTACTTTTCTATAATCTAAAGATTTTTATAGGTACATATACTTTTTAGAGTTATTTTAAACTCTAGGGTTGTCAAGTGGATGGAAATTATACAAGGAGCAAAGAAATTGTAAAAGTTAATCACTAAAACGCAAGATGAGTATAGTAAGAGCAAATGAAAGTTTTCTCTCTAGGCTGATGATAGTACGGCTGAAAAAGCAATGGGAACAGTGAACTTGAAATTCTAGGTCATGATGACTTACTTTTGTTGACTAAATTGATTTTAATGGAACTATGATAGAATTAGTAATTATTCATAGAAAATTATTTTTGTTCTCACTACACAGGCTCTAACTATTCAGAGCCAAAGAGTTCTATCCAGCTAACAGGACATGACAGTTTTTTTTCCAGTGAATCAATAGACGTGACTTAATCACAGGAAATAGCATCATGATTTAATTACAGGAATGTTCTATTTCTATCTATTGGGTAATAGCTACTGAAATGGTCATATTATTTTTATTCTTTAAACTGTACATGTTTCATAAAGTCTGAGATGTGTTTACTCTGTTTTAAGATAAAAATGGGAGAAAAGTGCAAGGGTGGACTCTAGAACACACTTGCTATAACTTTAAAGTCAAACCAGCCAGAGTGGACTTTTTTCCTAATGTCAATTTTTTTATGTTAAAATCTCCAAAAGCCAACCTTCCTAATATGATGCTCATGGATGTGAATGCAGAAAAATCACACAACCGTTCTTGCTTGAACAGCAGTTGTGATTTTTTTTCACACTAAAATTCAAGTCTCGTTTTTCTCCTGTTGGGAGGGAGACATTACCCTGATTCTCTGGCCTGATTTCATTGTCACCTTGGTGGCAGTACAGCGCATTCTGCTCAAAGAGCAAGAGGGTAGGAGGTAACTAAGGGGAAAACAGTCCTTATGCAGACTGATCTCTGACCTACACAGATTGCATTAAGATGTAGGAACACCTTGTGCCAAAATGCTGACTTTGCTTGTGCTTTTCTTCTTTCTTTCTAACTTTTTTAGTGGACAACTTGGCCTACTTTAGCTTAGCCTGTTATTTGAGTTACAAAGAACTGATCTAGAATCACTAGGAAAACGAATGATGGTGTAAACAGTAGATTTCAAACTGTTTGATCTCAGGAACCATTTGTCCTCCTAAAAATATTGAGGACCCCAAACAGCTTTTGTTTATGTAGGTTATATCTAGAAACACTTACCATATTAAAAATTTCAAAACGAGATACTGAAATACAGAATAAAATGACAGTGACCAGAGGGGAGGGTGAGGGGGGATGGGGGAAAGAAGAAGGGTCAAGTCGAGGAACAAGTATGAAGGTCACCTATGGACAAAGACAGAGGGGTAGGGGGACGACTGAACACAGGGGAAGTGGGTGTAGGGCAGGGGAGAATAATGGGGGGAAATGGGACAACTGTAATGGAACAACAATAAAATATTTCAGAATGAGACATTTAAAAATATTTATTTATTAAATATTTATTCATACCTTACCAAAATTAGGTTTTGTTTTAAAAAAAACTCTATTTTCCCAAACAAAAATATTAATGAGAAGAGTAATACTTTATACAGGTGGGGCAAAAGTAGGTTTACCATTGTGAGTACACAAAACACAGTTTATTCTTGTATTACTATTTAATAATTATTATATTGTTCTCCATACAAACAACTGTAAACCCACTTTTGCCCTACTGTGTAACTTCATAAATTTTTAAATGAGTGATTTAACATGGAATAACTAGAATACTCTGTTACTCCCTGCAGCCAGTTGGTCCTGACATGTTGCTCTAGTTCAATCATACATGAAAATAACTGACTTCGGCAGGTGCGCAGTTAGAAAAGGGGGGCATAGAGTTTTCAGATAACCATAGATTTTATCCTTTAACTCTAAGCCAAAACTCAATAAGCAATTTCTTGAAAGTTAGTTGTTATGTGGAATCTGACACCGTATCGATAAACATCTTATGTTATGCTGTATAAAAATCCATTCGTCCATCTCGCATTTTGAATCCATCTTTTACCCATGCGTGATTCTGTCACATCAATCAATGGTAATTTGGAATGGTACACTGAATTAGACGGATCTTCCAACTGTTGACACATTTCATTATACACTATCAAAAAATCTCATTTGTCACTATCACCACCAATCCCATGGAAAGGCCTTTCAATGTGGCGAAGCTGTCAAGCTCCCAGTGCTGGGTACTAGTTTTCCAAATTTCTAATTTAGCCTAAAAGCTGGAATCCATCCTTGGCAGCAAACACTATTTACCTTGAACTGACTGGTTCACTTCATTCGTTTTTGAGAAAATGACTAACTAGTACCCAAGTCTGAATAGCTACAGTTTTTCTATTGATTGTCCTTTCAAGTAAAAACGGTGTTCCACGGGGAAAAAGGGTAGCTAATTGAGCTTGTGACTCAAATATTCAAAGGTGTTTATCCCTCAAAAACTCATTGTACATTCATATCCTTCATGAGTATTTTCCATTTTAACATTCAGACTATTCAAAAGACGTGTATTTAAAGACTGAGATTTAATAAAATTAATAAATTATACTGCTTCATCAAAGACAGTCTTAGGTCAACATAGTGAAAAACATAAATATAGATGTAAAAAATACATGTGTATGTAGGTATATTTAACACAATCTGTAAAATAAGTTCCACCTCACGGATCTCCTGAAATAATCTCCAAAAATGCCATAGACCACACTTTGGGAACTGATGTAAACACAATCTCAACAAATTAGCTATTCTTCTGAGGTCTTCAAAAAGTCCATTTCCTTTCAACATGGGAATAGTTTTACATTTTTCAAGTAGAAATGGATAAATTCAATATACTTCCTCTTCCTCCTCTTCCTCATTATCAAAATCATCAACAACATCATTATTTTGCATTTAGGCAGGCAGTACAGAATTTAAATATTTCCTGTCTTTGAGCAATAGGTTATTAAAAGTTAAGAGACACCTTAGGTCATATGACCTGACACATTTGCCAGTGCTTCACATATTCAGAAATAAAAAACCAACTGTCTCCTGGGCCCATGTGCTAAAGAGGCATGAGGAAGGCACACTAGTGAGAGCAGAGAGGGTGTTTTCTGTTTAGAGGCATTTACCCCCCATCACAAAGTTTCACTGGGACATTACACTGGCCAAATTAGTTGAGTCTGTGAGGGCAGCTGGAATCTATATTTGCCACACTGCTTTCACAGGTTTTCCCAAACACTTCAGGGCCACATAATTGTGTCTTCCCTCATAATAGAGGATCAAGTTGAATGAATAAATTATCCAGCCTGGGATAGCTTTCAGAATGAAAAGTAGATCGATAATATTCTAAAACATAAGATGTGATGGGGACTTTCCTGGCCACACCTGAACGCATGCATACCCGGTGATGACAATGACTTTCTTTTCATGGGGCCATATGTTCCAAACTATAGTCTAGGACCATTAACACTACACTAACACGACTGAATGTAAAGAACAACTGAAGCGGAGGGAAACTTAATTTTGGACTGTTGGCATCTGTGTCAGAAAAAAAAAATCACACTGGTTTTCACAACTTAATAACTGCCTTCTTTAAAATGACCAGTACTTGCTTTTCATTTTTATGCTTTCTGAATGCAAAACTCCTCCCCACCATTGGAAATGAAAAGGCACCACAGGTTACTGTGGGATCTTCCCTTTGATTTCTTCACAGGCATGAGAGTTAAAAATTACTTTAACATCACAGAGCTAGTTTCCTCTCTGCATTTCAAGCTAACCTACCATTCACCTGCCAGGTCCTTAGCACCCCCCATTTAGTTCTGTTTTAGGAAATCCAATAGAGGCCATGTTTTGTCAAACACCAACAGGTACTATATGGGCATATGTCATCTTAGGTGTTGCATTTTTTTACAAATTGAAGGCAAGACCCTCCATAGCAAATGATTATGACTCGTTTTATTGTGATATTCTCTCTATTGAAGTGTTCTGGGACAGAACTCCCTGTATCTCTGAGGCAGGCCTGTAATGTTTGCTGTTAATGAAAAATTCCATGAAACTCCTTCTAAGTCTGTTTAGAGTGTCTTTTATTAAAGCTAGCATAATCCAGACTGATCACAGGAATGCAAATTTATTTAATAAAACATAAAACCTTCCATGTGGCCCAGAGCCAAGGAGCTTTGAACAGAGTAAGAAAACGGAGCCATTTCTCAGGAGGCATTATTCATCACTCTGTGATTCTATTACTTTCCTTCCTCGTTTACACCAGTTCAGAACTAAAAATGGCATTCCCTCTCTGTAAATATTCCTACATCTGTTCCTATTTCCTCCTTCTCTCTCCATGCACACACACACGTACTGCTATTTGTAGTCTTAAGGAAGAAAGGAGGTGTCTATTCTTATCTCTGGCATACGGCCATGTCCCTTCTGTTTCACAGGCAAATTTTGAGACTATCAGTTTCATTTTATAGCAGGTCTGAAGGAAGTGATTTTTCATTTATAGAATTTTTTCTAAATTTTACAGCTGACAGTAGAATCCCAGAAAACAAATGTTGCTATTATGATGTGTCAAAACTAATTTACAGAACCCAGAAATCTTCATAATTTATATAAATGCAGAACACAACATTTAAAACTTTCCAGAAAAGTAGTAGTTTTTATTCTCTCATTTTTTTATAAAGAACCAAAACATATTTGGACTATTTCCTACTTGGCCAATGTTGAATCAGTAAAGGTGTGCCTATAACTCATGACTATATATATAGTGTTCCAAGAATACACTGATGTAAAACAAGACAAGGGGAGGAAGGTCTACAGGTTCTTTCATTAATCTTTGTGACCTCTGCACTCACAGGTCATAGGTTTAGCTTCTACCCACCTTCTGAGAAAGCCTCCTTGTGTGTAAGTCAGGGCAGACTCCCTGACCCTTCAGTCATCCACTCAGGGCTGCTAAGGGTCACATTCCTTAGTGAATGCAGAGCTGACCATATGCCAACTTCAAAAGACTCTTGGGAAAAGACAGGCTCTCTCCTTTTTATGAAATCTTTATTCCTGCATGTGGAAGACAATTCCACGTACACTGCTTTTGTTTGTGACCTTACGTGAAATAGCATCCTATCAGAGAATGGGAGTTAAGATAGTAACATAAATATATAACATCAGCCAAGGTCTAGAATGAAATAGAAAATCTGCCTTTCAT
>PVKM010024671.1:0-20393 GCA_004027735.1 Carollia perspicillata
GAACTAGGCAGGGGCGACCGCTGCACAGCCCTGCGACTGTGCTCAATACCACGAAATCTCACGCCTTGGAATGAGTCATTGTATGTTGCCGGGTTTTACCTCAATTAAAGAAAACTGAGCAGATCAGCGTGCCGAGCAGCAGAGATTTCCCAAGCACTCTGAAGGAAATAAATGAGATGGCGCACTTGCGAGAGGAGTGGGGAGGGCGGCGTGGCTGGGAAGGCATCCGGGGTGTGTCATCACGAGAGAAAAGCCGCAGAAGGGCTCTGTTCCTACGTCTCCACTCGTGAACAGACGCGGTCACGTGGGAACGAATGGAAGACCGCCGGCCGAATAAGCAGAAACAACGGTGCCCGTGGTGGGGTGGGGAGGGGATAGGGGTCCGAGTGGGGGTCAGAGGAGGAAACTTATTTTTCATTTCTGTAGATCTCTTTGTCTCCCTTTTAGAGAATTGCTCGTGAGGGACACATACTGAACGCCGACCGGAAGGGCTGAGTGTCACGAATCTCGATGTCGCTGTTGCGTGGCCTTGGTGATCGTCGTTCGTGGCCAATCCTGTTTCCTCTGGGTCCTCGCCCAGCCTCCCCGCTAACACCTTGCAGCAAACCCCCTTTTGCTTGTGTGTGCTCTCCAGTACGTCTCTCTACGAGGTATGAGTTTGTTGGAAAAACCTCATGTTTTAAGTGTGATGATAGTGTGGTTAACAACGGTAGTTGTAGTGCATGTATATTTGCAGTTTAAATACTTGATGAGAATTTATTTTTTAGTGTTTAAAGGGAGGGGAGGTGGGCTTTTTTTTTGTTGTCCTTGTTGTTCCTCAGCTCTTTTCTCCAAATGTGGGGTCTGTGGGCACTGAGTGCAGCCAATCACCTGCAGGCGTCCCTCTCTGTGCCTCGGCGCCGGGGTGGAGAACACAGGATTCAACGTCAGATGACGCCGGGTTCGAATCTCACCTCTCCCACTTGTTGGGTATAAGACCCTGGACCAGACCCTTATCCTGCGTGGGGTGGCTTTCTCTCAGGTAAAGTGAGCCTGATGAGCACCTAGGGCACCGTGACAGTGACATGGAATCTCGAGGGAAACGATAACGGCCTTCGTCACGGAGCTGAGACATAAGGCACAGTCTATCCAGGCTTTATTTAAAACTGGCTGTCCTGTAGCATTTTGGTTGCAAGTTTGGGTTCCGGAGCCCATGTCCCCGGCCACTAGCTGGGTAACTTTTCGTGAAGGGACTGACAGGTGCATATCATGTATTCGACTCAAAACACGGCGGCCACGGTGATCACTATACACTTAACACGTAACAGCTCTGCACCAGAAAGGGCGGATGGACCCCAGTGGAGGACGGGAAAGCATCAAGTTTCCCGAAGATGTCGGGGTTCAACTCCCACAAATAGGGCTGTCAGATTGAAAAATGGGGGCACATGTTCACCCTCGACCGGAATCTACGCGGGAGCTCGTAGCGATGGAAGAGGAGAGGGGGCGAGCCTGCGTCGAACAGCGTCCTCGCCGGCTCCCCCTCCCTGGGGCGTGAGGGTCAGCCCGGGCAGCAAATGGAAGGGCCTTTCTCTGTGGCTCTGATGTGCAGAGGACGGAGCGATGCTGGGGAGGCCGGAAACTTCTGGAATTCTGTTAAACCGTGAACTTCAGGAAAAGCTTGTCCTTTTCTCTCTCTCCAAGCGCCCTCCCTTTTACACCCGAGCATGGGGATGGCTTGTCCTTTGCAGGGTACTGGTATCACTCATCCGAGGCCTGTCTTTAGCGCAAAGACACCCCGTGAAGGCACCCCGCGCTGGGGCAGAGCGCTCATGAGGAAGTAAGTCCACATGACTGGTATTTCCGTGTACCAGTTGTTGTTCTGGTACACGTCACTGTGGTTGCGACCTGCGCACTGGGGACCGAGGCACCAGGCCGAAAGCCGTCTGCATCGAATGCAAATGAGAAAGGGCAGGGGTTAGAGGTCTGCTTCCCACTGGAACTTGGATGGCTCGGGGCTGGAGGAAAGGAAGGTAAAAGCAGCTCTAAGGGGAGGTGGGATTTCGAACGGCCCCCGAGTGGTGGGAAGCGTTTGGACACGCGACGGTGGGGCGGGGCTGGAAGAACCCAGGGTGAACAGAGTACTGTGAGGTGTGTGTGAGAAGCAGGGCTTAGATGGAGCCTGGGCTCCACCGGGAGGGGACTGTGAGAACTAAAGTGGGACTTGCAGATCACGGCTGAGGCACAGAGGGGCTCGGACGGGAGGCTGAGAGCTACGGGCTTTCAGCTCCGGGTCAGTGGTGCGTGGAGTTCTGCCTTGACAGGCCTGATGGATGGCGTTCATATCTGCACCGGTCCCTGCGGGAAGGGCCAGGGTTTTGCACGATCCCTCGTAATTTTGTTCTTTCCTCTTCCATTCATGGGAACATATCAGAAGGCAAATGCGAGAGAATGACGTTTTCGCTGGGACGGATCCCGTATGATTCATTTTGAACGAATCAGTCATTCCCAAATTTGGGGATGCTGATGATGATTTAGAGGCAATCGACTATCCGGTGGTTACGAGGATGACCTCAGGCGCCTGATGCCGTGGGGTGGGTTCCCAACTCCTGTCCTGACCTCCTGGAAGGCACTGGGCGTGTTACTTGGTTCCTCTCTGAGTCTACACCCTCATCTGTCAAATGGGTGAAAACTCCTGCTTACATCACAGGGCCTTCCGGAGGCTTAAATGCAGGATGGCATGTGACATGCTCCGCCTAGCATAAGGGCTACGGGAAGTGTCGGGCATCACGGCTTGTGAGCCACTGACCCCTCACAGGCGGTGAGAGCCACTGCTGTCAGCTCAGGACGTGGGGCGGGACGATGACAAGGTCAAAGGCACTCAGCCCGGACAGGGGAAGAGCGTGCTCTCTCGGATCAGCCGGGTTTGAACCCTGACCTTGATACTCACTAGCTGTGCAGCTCTGGGCAAGTAGAAGAAAATCTCCCATTCTCAGTTGCCTTCCTTATCTATGAAACAGCGGCTCCCAATATTTTTGGCACCAGGAACCGGTTTCGCGGAAGACCATTTTTCCATCGACGGGGTGGCAGGAGGGGAGATAGGAGGTGGAGCTCAGGAGGTTATGCAAGTGAAGCTTTGCTGGCTGGCTTGCCCCTCACCTCCGGCTGGGAGGCCCGGTTCCTAAAAGGGCGAGGACCGGTACTGGTCCTCGGCCCGGGGGTTGGGGACCCTGCTATGAAATGGATATGGTAATAACAGCACCTGTTTCACAGACTGGTTGTGAAGGTGTCGTTGAGATGATGCATTCGAAGCCCCATCCCAGTCGTGGAGGAGTCCGTCTGAGACCCACTGCTGGGTCCCAAATCACCATGCATGTTGCGGCTGAAAGCCACCCACAGATGCTCTGTAGGCCCGCCTAGCTAGGTCCTCTGAGAAGCTGCCAGCAAGGGGTCAGCCAGGCGGGGGAGCATCCCAAGGCTTGACTGGGGACATTTGCACTTCCACACTCACATCGTTGTTGGCGGAATTGCGATTCTTGCCGGCTGTCAGCTGGAGAGCACGCTCAGCTCCCCGCTAGTGGCTGACCGGAAGCCACCCTCAAGGCCTTGACACATGGACCCCTCCACCTCTCCTGGACGGCCACGTGCTTCTTGGCAGTCAGCAGGAGAGCTGGTCTTTTTCCGAAGTGGGCACTGCCGTCTCACAGCATTCCGTCACCTTCGCCGTATTCTGCTGGCTAAAATCGACGTCTGCCCTTGAAGATCATGTACGCGCGCTGGCTGGAAATGACGCCGCATCAGCCTCAGATCTGGGTTTTTGTGGGAAGATTCCTGTTGACCAACCTCTCACCCACGGGCTTCTCTGCAGGTTTTACCAGCCAGCTGTGCTCCTGACAGCGGACTCCTAGTGTTTAACACCTGGGCTAGGCACCTGACTTTCCTGGGCAGGAAGTCGGTTGGAAGGAGCTATGAGGTTTGCAGTGGTCTGGGCGACGGTGGGGATGCTCCACTGCTTCGTTTCTCCCTGTATCCAGGCCTTTGGCAGGAGCTTTGCAATTCTTCCCTCCGAAGGGGCTGAGCCCATTTTCCGGCCCTGGACCTCGGGTCTGTCTGTGTGATTTTCTTTGGTAAACAGAATGTTAGTGGGTGTGGGGCAAGCAAATTCTGGAGACGCTTCCGTGGTTGGACTGGCCCTTGGCTGTGAACGTGATGTATCTGGGCTGGCCTATACTGGTCCAGGAGGAGGCAGAAGGGCGTGTGGGACAGACTGACCTCATCGCCACTGGTCTTGCTCTGCTGACTCCAGGTGTGGGGTGAGGTCAGCTGAGGTCACCTGGCAGATCCATGAGCCTCACCACTTTGAGACTACAGGGTCAGCGGCTGGTTCTGGGGAGCCTCTGTGGCCACAGTAAACTGATCCAAGTGGAGAGGAGAATCGCACTCAAATCTCATAGCTCGTCATTCCACCAACAGGGTTAAGCGCATGCTCTGTGGGAGGCGCTGGGTCTCCAGCGAGACCGGCTATGACTAAGCCAGGACATGGTCCCTAGTCTGTGGCTGCTCCCCCCTCTGCTTACTCAGCGGTGCCCAAGCTTCAGAGCTGCCCACACACCTGGACAAGACCTAGTCTTGTGTGAGATCCTTGCACGTCATCCCGTGCTTTCTCTCTGTGGCCGGGTTTAGAAGGGCGCTGTGGATTGTGATGAAAGAAACTCAGTCACATCGGCTTCAGCAAAAAGCAAAGGGGGCTTACATGAGACTCCTACCACTGAGAAGGCCAACTCAGGCTTCGGCGCGGGCCAGGGGCCATGAGGACTCAGTCTGGCCACGTGACCAGGCTGCCGCTGGCCAGCTGCTCACCCTTCTCAGCCCGACTCAGATTTCAGGGGCGCCTTTGGCAGAATGTTCCCACAACAGTCTTGTCCCTGGACAGACACGTGTCACCTGCTCATCTGGGAACCAGGCACGGAGGCGGATGGCAATGCCTGACGTGTGTGCGTGTCTCCCTAGAGCCTGGGAAGGGCGGGGCCAGCCCACCGAGCCGCACTGCCTAAGTGCGCCAGGTGGGTTTCCAAAGTGGGAGAGAAAGGAAAAGGGGGTGCTTCTATTAGCCAAAGAGGAAAAGGGGGTTAGAGATGCAGAACCAATACAGGTCCACTGGGGGGGAACACACCGCACATTTAACTCTGTGGATTTAGTTCGGTATTTCCATGTAGTGCGTTTCTCTCCCAGGAGACCACAGGCCCCACGAAGGGGAGCCTGCGTGCATTGATTCTGCTCACCTCCACATAGCCAGTGTCCGATACAGGCTGGCGCGTAGTAGGAGGTCGGTACATAATTTTCGAATGAATAAATGAAGCTTATATTCTGTTGGGAAAAGACTGAGGTAAAACACAGTCACAGTCAATGAGTTAGCTCAGACTTTGGATCGCCAGAGAGGCAGAAAATTGTGTTGATAGCACTAAAGAACATGCTAGAAAGGGATTCATACGTGAGTGTTTAAGTGTTGACGAAAAGCATAGCAGCTATGAAAAGCAGCCCCTTTACATCGCCCTCTGCATCTTGGCGTTCCGCTTGTAGGATGCACACAGGTAACGCTCCGAGATCTTCTTGGTGTGTGCATACCCACGCTTCTAGGCGCTTCTGTGGGGCGGAGGGCACCGCAGAGCCACCTGGGGAAATAATGGAGTTCACGTCTCATCTGTTCCTTTCAGCCCGCTCTCGTTTGTTATGTCCATTGTGATGGGTCAGTATTATGCATTCAGAGTGGGCAGCCGTTGTGAGCGGCGTCAAAGCCGAGCTGTCTGGAGTGCCGGGGACCTGCCCGCTCCAAAGCGCGGGAGGGGCTCGGATTTGGAGGAGCAGTCTGCCATTTACACTGGGAAGATGTGGGTGTGTGAAAGTCTAAGTTCTCCTGCCCAGAGGGGTGGGGGAGGGATGTCTTCGAAATCAATGCAGCCGGACAGATCAGCTCGCAAGTGAACCGAGAAATGACATCATTTTCCTGGGTTTGCTCCTGCAGGTTTCTTAATACAATCAAAACAATCTTAGGCAGCACGCAAGCCATGTTTTTTAATGGGTTTACTAGAAATAATCCATTCTCCAGATAGGAATTATATAGACTGCTAATACTCTTTTACTGATTTTACAGGGGGGAGGACAGGGAAAGGGGGGGAGGGGATGAATAGGGTGTAATGGAAGAAGCTCATCTCCTTCACTTTTGGCCCCGTTCATTATCTTCCAGTATCTCTAACGAGCATTCTAGGACACAGTGCTCTATAGATTTTGTACAGTATGGCCTCTAAATGTAAGCCGCGACTTTGTCTGGGCTCTACCGAAGAAAGAGCAACGTATTCCAACACTGGAGGGAAGCTCGATCGATGCATCGGGCTTGGTGAGAGATGTTCTTCTTATGTGCAGAATCGTGCGGTTTTTCATCCAAACCAAGATACTTCTGACGGTGGAAGAGGATACTTTTCATCATTAATGATTAAGGTGTCTCCCCAGAGCAGGTCTGCAGCAGCCAGCGAGGTCTCATTCTTAGTAGAGTATAGCTTAATTAGAATTAAAATCTTTGCTGTATCATGAACATATGGCATGTTGCCCCAGGACCTTTGCACCTGCTGTTTCTTCTGCCTGTAACACTCTTCCCCCTGACACCAAGATGACTTGCTTCCTTGTCCATGTCAGGTCTTATCCCTGAAGCTTTCCTGACCACCTGTAACCTCTGTGATGCCAGGAACTAGCTGTGCTCCCCACAAAGGACGTAGCCTGAGAGAGCTAGAAATCCAGCCCAATTCCGCCTTCCAGGCACTCCTGGTGAGAGGTGGGAGAGAGAGGGACATCTTTATTTAACTGACCCACCTAGAGGTCAGAGTGCAAAGGTACAAAGACACTGGCTGCAGCCGTGTGGCTTATCCACACGCTCACGTGCTAAACTTGCTACTTGCGTGTGAGTTTTCCTTGTAGGGCGCCAGCTTCAGGATGGCGGAGATTTTTGTCTGTTCTGTTCACCGCTGTGTCCTTAGCATTATGAGTAATACCTGACACATGGTAGATGCTCCAGAAATACTGGTTGAATGAATGAGTAAATGAATGAATGAATGAATAAATGAATGAATTTACATTAAGAGGCAACAAAAACCAAGCTAAGCCTTAGCCCTTGGTTTATGGTCTCATTTCTCCTTATTTAGTTTAGTTGTGATTTGTGGTTTAGCTGCTCGATCCCTGAAGTCAGCCCTCCAGGGTCCTGGGAGTTATTTGCAGCGTTATGGTTTTTATCCCATTCCAGTTTCATTTAGAGATAGGAAAATTGACGGCTGCTTTTTTTCCCTAGTTCTTCTTTTGAGGGCTCTCTTTTTTCCTGCATCGGATTTCATGGAAACCCTAATAATGGGATAAAAGGATCGCCAGGTTACGTGACGAAGGTGTACGCAACACAAAGCCCCACGCCTCCGTGCAATGAAGACCAGCGTGGAATTCCATCTCAGTGCCCCCCAGGGAAAATCTCTTCTTTCCTGGGGCTCCCTCTTCCAGACGAGTCTGCCAGGCTCGCGAAGAAATGCTTCCCAGGGACCTTGTGGCCTCTGACGTGGCTGACTTCTCCAAATCTGTGGCACTCTCAAAAACAAACAAACAAACAAACAAACAAACACAACTCCCAAATCTTTGTGCAACACTGTCACCTTGGCATCAGCTCCTTTCGGTGCCCACGTTGCAGCCACGCCCACGTTGAAGAGCCTGCTGCTGTTGGGCGCTGGCTGCTGCTCTAATTACTGAGGGTGGACCTCCCCGAGAGGGAAATTCAGTGCCCGCCCGGCATGGGGCTGCTGACATGGAAAGATAATTCCTTAATCTGTCACGTTACTGTCACTACCAAGTCTCCTCCCAATGACAAAAGGCATAATTCTCGCACCCAGCCAGCCGGAGAATTACGATTGCCTTGCAGAACTAGGCCTGGCGCCCCTGTGGCCTAAATCCCCCTAAACTGATTACCTTGGTGTCTTTTAAGGTTTGGGCACTAATTTAATTGACTGCTGTGTGCAACCCCAGGGGAGGGGGCGAGAAATCCATTCAAATCCTCACCGTTAAATAAAATCCTCCAGCAAATTACTGGCAGCTGAGGGGTTTGCAGAGCCGCGATCGTCAGCAAAGGCCTCGCTCCCAGGCGCTGCGCCCCCATTCCCTTGATAACATGAGCACTGGTTTTCTAAAGCGTCCCCCACTGGGTGGACGAGTTATCATGGTCGGCCATGCCACACTCACGGTGGTTTGTGCATGCTTCGTTTCGAAACTGGGTTTTGCTGCGGTGAGGTCTGCGACGCACTTCTCAGGCGGCTGCCTTTCCGGGGCTCAATCAATGCCATCGATTTCACTTTAAATGCAAAGATTGCACAGTTCAGCTCTAATTGTGGATCCGATTGCCAGGGCTGTCTCTTGGAGGCAGGTGGTTCTGTTTTTCTCCTAATAAATCCCCTTCTGCTGGTGATCATGGGCTGGGTCGGACCTTTCTTTGCTGCGGGGCGGTGGGGGGCGGTGCACCGAGCAGGTGACTGAGGGAGGCATTTCTTCGAGGCTTTGCTATCCAGATCAGTATTTTATTACATCTCAGTAAAGGCGTTAAAGAGAAGGTTAAGCCAAAGGGCCCTGGGAAGTGATTTGAAGAGGGTATAACCACTTCCCGGGCTGTGATAGAAAACCACCCGTCTGAAGGGAGGGGTGTCCTGGCACCATTCGTATTTTCGGCTCATTGTAGAGAACCACCTCCCCTCTTCCCTCATCACTTACCAATCTGTAGCTTTACGGGGGTCTATTCATTCACCGATGTACTGATTCCTTGATCTAAAGCCAGAACCAAGTGAGTTTCAATACTGGGTTCGGGACTTGTTAGCTGACTATCCTTAGTCAAGTCTTTTCAAGAGTATTCCTCATCTATCAATTGAGACTAATAGTAACTGTGTCCCAGGGCTTTGCCAGGTTTCACTAAATACGGACGATACTTGGCTAACAGGGAGGACAACGAAAGGGTCATTATTATCCGTTGGTGTCAGCGGCAAGGGGAGAAGGGACCTGGGTCACTCCCAAGCCAGGTAGCTGTGCTCTGATCAAGAGAAGTCTAGGCAGAGGGAATATCGTCTAGGTGATGACCTGGGATATCCTGGGAGAGGGGAGAAGGCTGGGAGAAGGCGATGGGGGCGGGGAGGGTGCCCAACAGCAGGTGGAGTCAGAGAGGGAGAGGGGGTGGGGCTGGGGAGTGAGGGCGTCTTCATGCTGTGGCCCCAGCTGGAGACCTGCCGTGAGGAGGTGTCAGCTCGGCTACTCAGGAAGGTAACAGGCAGCAAGGTGACTGAAAGCAACTTAGGGTTTACAAGCAGTGGGCACATTTTTCTGTAGAGGGTCAGATAACACATATTTTAGGCCTTGCGGGCTGCCTGGTCTCGGCATCAGCTCGTCCCCTGTGCCACTGAGCACAGAAGCAGCCACAGACCATGAGAAGTGACAGGTGTGCTGGCTCCAATCACAGGTGTTTTTGCCATTTTTTAACTTATATTTTATCGATTATGCTATTACAGTTGTCCTGATTTTCTCCCTTGCCCCCCTCCACTCAGCACCCCCCACTCCCTCAGGCCAGCCCCCCACCATTGTTCACGTCCATGGGTCATGTGTACGAGTTCTTTGGCTTCTCCATTTCCTATTCTGTACTTTGCATTCCCAGGGCTATTCTCTAACTGCCAATCACAATTTATGTAGAAAAACAGGCAGTGGGCTGGATTGGTCAGTGCGCTGGAGTTTGAGAACCTCTGGTGTTCTGACGGAATATTTAAGCATGATGATTCATTATGATAATTAGATTGGTCTGAAATAAACAAAAATAGGGAACAAAATATTTAAAGTTGTTCTTTGTTCTTCATTCTTACCAAAGATGGCATTCATAAACAAAATCATGGAATCTCCCAACTCGGAAGGAAAGAATGAAAAAAATGAATGACAGACTAGAATCTCTCAACTCTAGTATTTGGCAAGGCTGACTCTTGACAAAATTGCGAAGAATTGGGATAATCTCTGCCACTTTTCTTTTTCTGCTCCTTCCCTCCTGACTCCTAGGTCTTCGGTGCTCTCAAATTGCCCCCAATTTGGGGACGCCGAGTTACGTAGGGGAGAGGATCTATGAGTTTCTGTGTAGGAGGGACTTAAGGGGGAAGAGTTCACTTCAAAAAGGGCCCAAGGAGACTTGTCCAGAAGCTATATCCAAGCACGTCATTTTACTTACGTTGTGCGTTTGAGGAGGCTTCAAGAGCCCGTGGAGAAGTCCCTGCGAGTCAGCTGGTAGAGGATCATTGACGATATGGCAGGTGGCCCGGAGTGTGCAGGAGCTGAGATTCCTTCCCCCTGCCCCTCTTTTGCAAGCTAACAAGTGGCCTGCTGCAGTTTTACGGATGTTGTGGAAGACACGGGACTCCTGGGTCAGAGACAAAGGCAAGTGCTGCCCCTCACATCGACGGCGGAAACCAGAGCATCAGCGCTGGTCCTGGCTCCTGGAGCTCAGCCTTCCACTGGCTCACACAAAGGGGGCCAGCTGACACCTGCAGCAGGGTGTGGGTTGTGTCCCAAGGGAGAAGCCCCCACATTCAGACAACCCAGATCTTTATAATGGCCAGGGTCTGCCCTTGGCCCCGGTGGGAGACATTAGCTTCCTTATTTTGAGTCCTCATCTCTATCTTCCAAGGCTGGTTGCTGTACAAGGTGCTCGAAAGAATCGCCTGTTGCAAAGGCAGTCACTGCCTCTGCTCACAAGACATGAAGAAATGCAAGAGTTTCTCAACCGCAGGCTTCCTGGTTTGCATTTAAATTAGGATCAACACGAGAGGCTGGGAGAACTGCCGTGGTGCTGGGGTGGTGCGGTTCTCTGCAGCGGTGAGCAAGTAGGCAGCATGCTTCCTCAAAGAACGGGGTGGCCCCGGGAGCCCTGGCCTGAGCACCCCCACGTCCATTGCATCTGCTTCGACCTACAGCCGACTGGCCAGAGTCTCTGCCCGCTTGCTTCGGTGGTTAGAAATGATTTCCATCGTGGGAAGGGCTGTTTCTACACGTCTGAAGTTTGGAGAGAGGCCTTTGCTGTAAACACACTTGATAAATGATCCCTACACATGCCAGGGTTTCAAGCGAGAATGAATCACTTTTGAGGAATGCTTCCGTAAAATGTTTCAGAAAATAGCCTTTCTTTCCAGGCCTGGGGTTAAGCCATCCCAGAAGCATCATGAGCCACTGGGGCCTTCGGCTGCACAGAAGAAGGCGAGCTGTCTGTTGTGCAATCGTGGTTATTTCCACAGGTCCGGCGACATGGGCTGCGTGGTTTTTTCTTTTTCAGGAGCCATCAGCAAATCCCGATTTCTGGGTGAGTGTGAAAGATGCAGCTCCATGACCATGGAGAGCTACGATTCTCTTCAAATCAAGAGCGTTCTCTCTTGAAAAATTAACAGGTTCCTGAGTTGGAACTAAGCTAGGTTTGGAACCTTTGGAGGGCATCGGATGAACTGAGTATTTTTATAGCTATGGAGCCTTTTCTTACTCTCTTCCCGGCAGTTATACTTTGTGCTTCGGTTGAGCAAGTCCCGTAACCCACATACAAACCTTGTGGGGGCTGTGCTACTAGTCCTCGTGTTTCACAGGTGGGAAAACCGGGGTCAGAGGGGTTCACTGCTGACCAGGTTTTCACCACCAGTCATTGCTGGTGGCTGGATTTAAACCCCGCCGGCTGCCTGCGGAGTCGGGCTGCTTCCCTGCAGCTCATGTTCTCACTTTAGCATGAACACATGCCGTGCGAGGAAGGCGCCAGCCATTCTTCATCTCCCTTGAAAATGGAATGATAGTAGAAGGAGTGAGTGTCACCCTAATACATCCGCACGGTATTCAGGGCTGTCGGAGTCGCCCCGATTATGGCGACTGGAGGAGTACACTCTCTTCCTGTTCTAAAACCTCAAAAAATTAAACATGGAACTGCCCTATGACCTAATGATTCCACCTCTAGATATTTATCCAAAGAAGGCCAAGACGATACTTTGAAAGAAAATATGCACCCCTAAGTTCATTGCAGTGTTATTTACAATAGCCAAGCTATGGAAGCAGCCCAAGTACCCAACAACAGAGAAGTGGATGAAAAAGCTGTGGTACACTTATGCAGTGGAATATTATTTAGCCATAAAAAGGAGGAAATCTCACCATTTGTGACGCGTGGATGGACCTAGAAGGTGGTCAATCAGGGAAAGACGACCACCATATGATTTCACTGCTAAGTGGGATGTAAAGAACAGAATAAACGAATAAACAAAACTGAGACAGACTCATAGACACAGAGAATAGGCTGGTATTTGTGGGAGGGGAGGGGGTTGGGGGACTGGGTGAAAAATTGGAAGGGATTGAGAAGTACAGACTGGTAGTTACAGAATAGTCCTGGGGATGTAAAGTACAGCATAGGGACTGTCACCAAGAATATCCTAGTAACTATGCGTGGGGCCAGGCAGGTGCTTGGGGTGACATACACCCACTTTGTACAGTGTGTGATTGACCGCTAAGCTGCCCACCTGAAACAGGTTCCAAAAACATATTGACTGTAAACTTGAATTAAAAAATAAGTTAAAAACAAAAGATAAATACCGTGTGATTTCCCTTGTATGTGGAATCCAATGAACAAACAAACCAACATGCAAAACAGAGGCAGACTCATAGACAGAGAGCCGGCTGACAGCTCTGGAGGGTAGAGGGTGGAGGGATCAGGCCACGCAGGAAAAGGGCTCATGGACACAGACAGTAGAGCGGTGACTGGGCGGGGGAGGAGTGTGGGTGGAGGCGGCAGAGGGTGTAAGGTGGGTAAATGGTAATGGAAAAAATACAGTAGAATACATTTAAAAATAAAAGAAAAAATCTAGTGTATTCATAGAGAACTGGAGATACAATAAAGGCTGACAGATCAGGAGGTGCTTACCTTGGAGAATGTAGCCTGTTACTCGTGGTGCCCAAGGGAAGGAGCCACTCCCTGTCCCGGGGCCTGGGCATTGTCCTGGGTGGTCTAGGGCCTGGCCCAGGGTGGTTAGGGCAGGTGGAGTGGGAGACCTGGAAAAGTGCCTCCATGGGGGGGTGGTAACGAGCGGGGGTGGGGTTCCAGGCCCGGGGACTCGGGCAGAGCCTCGGGTTGTCCGGAACAAGGTGTGTCTCGCAGTTGCCAGGAGCGAAGATGTTACAGCACGGAGTTTACAGAAGCCAGAGATGTGCTTAATACAACCCTTGGGAAGAAGTGAGAGGAGGGGTGGGGTGTGGATGGGAAGACAGGAATGTAGAAGCGCAAGGTCACGGGCTTAGCTTTCCGCTTAGTTTACCTGTAGGGCTGCACGCAAATCCTGGTGTTTTGCTTTGCCAAGCCCGGTCTCTGCAGCTGGAAAGTGGGGGCATTCTGGCGAGTCACAATTTCCCAAGATGCTCAACGGAATCATGAGAGTTCCTTCCATCAGATGACTCCTGGCAGGGAAGAGCTGTGGCATCAAAGGACATTAAATCACAAAAGGTTATGTACCTCCAAATTTCACCCCAGCTTTCTCATTGCCCCAAAGAGAAAGTCTCGAGTCCGTGCCATTTTGCTGGGAACAGCGCTTTGATGCTTGTTACTTTTATTTCAGCAAAAGATAGATCTCAGCCTCAGTCACTTTGACAGGAATACCATCCCCGTTCTCGGTTACAAACCACAGAAGTCACGGGAGGAAATAAATTGGATGGCTCCCAGAAGGTGAGAGCACAAAGCCAGAAAACGTTAATTACGAAAAGGAAGCTGGCCGGGACATCCAACCGAGCGACTTCAGCGGGGACACTGGCTCCTCCTGATAGCTGTTCGATAAGTGGATGTGTTCTCGCAGAATTCTGGCGAAGAGGAAAACGGTAGTCCCACCGTCTTCTGGGGCTGTTGCATTAGATTTCGATATTTCAGACTGTAAAAGGCTTTTTGGGGGTATTACGTGTGATAGCAGTAATTTTATGGAAGCAACTGCATTGAAATTCATTTGGGTTTTCTCTCACGATCGGATTCTATTCCCAACAGGTATCCTGTGGACATCAGTGGGTTGCCAGCGTGCCACGGGTTTATTATAGAACCTTCTGTGGTGGTCTGCGTCGAAAAATAGCTTGCAGAAGTTGGTCTCGGTTACCATCTGAAATATTTTAGAATGTCTTTTACATGAAAATTTGTGTTGTATTTTTAAACCTCTGGGGGCCTTACCTGTACTTCTACGTCAGTTAAGGCTACTTAAAAAAAAGTATTTTGTATTTACTTTTGTAACTTCATCAGAATGAAACATGTTGAAAGAAAGAAAAAAAAATGAAAGAAAACTTACTAACAGGATGAACAGAGGTTTTGTTTGGCCCAGGACACGGTGCAGAGGCACGGAGCTCCACACCGTCGGGAGGGGCGGTCCCGAGCCCCGAGCGTTAGTGCCCTCAGGCTGCGGGGACAAACGCTCCCCGACTGGGTGGCTCGAAGCAACAGAGAAGAGCTCTCTCCCAGTTGTGGGGGCTCGGAGTCTGAGGAGGGGCCAGCGGGGCCACACTCTCTCCGGAGCCTCTAGGGGAGAGCCCTGCCTTGCCTCTGCCCAGGTCCCGACTTGCCTTGGCTTGTGAGCTCCGCTCCAGTCTCGGTCTCCGTCTTCACGTCGTCTTCTCCTCTGGGTGTCTCTGCGTCCTTCTCGCTTCTTATAAGCACCCTTGTCTTTAGACTTAGAGCCCACCCCAAGCCCAGGATTTCATCTCGAGATCCTTAACTAATTACATCTGCCAGGTCGTGTTCCCAAATCATCACAGGTTCTGAGGTTTCGAGTGGACCTGCATCCCGGGGGAACGTGCTCAACCCACGGCGTCAGCCAGCAAAGAGAGTCCGAGGCCTGGAGGACGAGGACGGGGTGAGAACGGGCTGCTTGGACAGTGTCGGCCGGTCCGGTCCAACACACACCCTGCCTGCGTCCCTCCCTGTGGATTCACCATGACCTTCCCTTTGTCCTGGATTCTTTCCTTTTACATCTCAAAGTCATGAGCCAGGGCGACCGATTGGCTAAGTCTAAGCCGCTGGGCCAGGGGGTGAGGCGGGAACCCGGTACCTTTTTCTGGCATCCAGTTCGGAAGCCGAGGCCCAGAAAGGAAGGCGGTTCAGAGGCTGGAGGCACAAAACCGGTCCGAAGTCTGCCAGAGCAGCTGGTGGGCAACTAAGTTCAACGCCTCTTCCCCGTCAGCCCCCTTCTACCCCCGCGTTCTAGTTAGTTATAACAGCTGGTCATTTTTCACTTCTAGTGCTACTACTTTATAAATTAAATTTATTCACGTAAAAGGACACTCGATGTACAAAGAAATAAGGAGTTAGTAACAGCGTACGGGTTCTGTATTGCTGTGGATGGATGTGTCGTGGTACCCAGGCGTGGTCAGAGTCAGAAGTGTACGGGGCCAGAGTCCAAAATCCAGGCTGACCTGCAGCATCGCCCAAACATTTCCGGTCCCTATGGTTCTTCGAGTCCATGGCTCTCTGATCAGAAAGACGTGGGTGTCACGAGCTTCGGGGTTTTGTGTCTATGATTCAGCATCGAATAGAACAGAGGGCAGACAATACCCAGGCCTCCGAGCTTTCAGCAAGTTTTTTCCAAGCTTTTCGGTGAGTTTTTCAGCGGGGCTGCTTTAACAAATACCCAGCCCTCTATTTGGACACGGCTCCTGTATCTCCCACGACCAACTGGGCATTTCTAACGGCATACCCTGCTGTCACCTGAACTTTAACGTCTGGAGAAACAAGTTCATCGCTCTGCCCTCCAACCCGTATCTCCTCCTGGCTTCCCACACACACACTCTCACCACGCCTGCAGCCCCTGGAGAATTTCCTTCTTGCTCATCTCCACCACCCACTGCATGAGTCCGGTCGCTACATTTATTGAATCCCTCCCCACCCCCACCCCGCCGCGGGTGTCCTGTATCCCCGCTTTCCTTCCCACCGACTTCGTCATCTTTTAGGCTTTTGCCTGGTCTCATCGTCTAGCTCTCTTCTTCACACCACTCCAGCGCTCACCTTCAGATTGGTTCCAACCTGTCTCTCATTTCCTGTCATCAGCAGAGCCAGGAGAGGGCTTGGGTGAAATGTAGCCCCTTCTGGAATTCCCAACAGTTCCACGAGCCTAGATGAGCGAGTGGCCTGAGCCACGGAGGTGTGCTTCCATGCAGACCCAGCTTAAATCTGGTTCGTTCTCACGTGCAACCTTCCAGGCCGCCACTCTCCCGGTTTTCCACGCAGGAAGTTAGGAGCCATCCTTGCTCCTTGCTGTCCCTTGGGCGCACCAAACTTAGGGCTTTCTCCCTCGGTCCAGATTCTCTCTCTCTTCATTTGGAATGCCCCCTCAATTGTTTGATCGAGACCCTCATTAATCACATGGAGGTCTAGTGTGTGAAGAATATTCGCATCGAACTCAGAATAGATAGAAAATGGTTGAACTTTGCTGTGTCATTCATTTATTCCTGCGGAGTATTACATGGAAAAAAATATTGACTTTAGAGACAGAGAGGGAGAGATTTGTTGTTTCACTTGTTGATGCATTCATTGGTTGATTCTTCTTTTTAAAATATTTTATTTATTTATTTTGAGAAAGGGGAAGGGAGGGAGAAAGAGAGGGAAACATCAATGTGTGGTTGCCTCTCTCTCGCCCCCTACTGGGGTCCTGGCCCGCAACCCAGGCAATGAGCCCTGATGGGGGATCGAACCAATGACCTTTTGGTTCACAGGCTGGCACTCAATGCACTGAGCCACACCAGCCAGAGCCATTGGTTAATTCTTATGTGCCCTGACAGGGGATCGAACCCCACAACCTTGGCGTGTTGGGATGACACTTGAACCAACTGAGCTACCGGGCCAGAGCCCCTGCAGAGTATTTTTAAGAAAGAAAAATTTGAGTGGCTCAGCATTTGCATTTCTCACTTGTTTACTTTTCCCCATCCCTTCCAAGTTAATTTGCATTAGGATACATCTGTTAAGCAAACATGCCCAAGGCCTTGGACCGGTTCCAGCCCTTGGTAAACAAGGTGGGGAAGGTGGGGAACATCTGTTTGCCTCTAGCTGGTGAGATTTCCGAGGTTTAGTGCAGGGGCCGGGGCTGGGGGCGGGCAGCTGTCTTGCCAAGTTCCCCATTTCCCCCTGTTGTCGAAAGATGCTAATAACCCCAAAACGACTAGAGGCAGCAAGGACAAGGCAGGCCAGGCGAACCCTTCGGACGAAGGGCAGAGATGAGAGCAGGTCATTTCTCAGGAAAGGCTTTCCTGTCCTCTCTCCTGCTTTAAGAGAATTCGAGTGAGCCAGGCGCTGTGTGGGGAAGCGGGGGACCCTGCGGGCACAGACCTGCGAGTTTGGGAACTTGCCGGTTCTCATTCCAATTCTCAGTTGACCTGTGGGAAATTGTCAGAACTCCTTGGTAAGGGTGATGCCAGAGAGATAATAGAATGTCCTGCTACTTGGCAGACCGATGGGCTCTTTATTTTCCGTATGACTCCAGGACCATAAGGCCGTAGCTGGAGGTGGTTCTGAGTAGTTTTAACTAATCTGACCTGTCTTAGGTCGGTATAAATTCAACCTCCTCCATAAAACTGTTTGCGAACATCCCAGAGCGCATCATTTTTAAATCTCCAACCTCTGTAACTTCACCCCTTTCATTCGTAAGCAAACCGTTTGTCTGGCCTGCCCTACCGAAGTCATTGGGTCCCCTCGACATGATCCAGAGCATGCATTTTAGGGCTTAGATTGGATACTCGGTCATCTGCTGGCTGAGGTGGTTAGTGTCATCTTTTCGCTGTGCAGATGCTGTCTCTTCAAATACAACACACGGTGCTTAAGGACAAAGATTACGGTGTTTAATTCCTCGCCTTTTATAAAGTACTTGGCTTCCACTCCCCCATCGAAGTGCTGAACGCCTAGCAGAGAACTCCGTCAGTGTTGTTCCTCATTCGTTTATTTTGTAAGTAATCGTGTGCATCTCAACAGTGGCTCAGGCCTTGAGCTTGGCAGTGGGTCTGCAGCCAAAACCAGACAGAGAAGATTCCCGAGTTCGGGGCGGGGGGTGGGGGGGTGGGAGGGGGTCGGGGGGCAGCAGACCCCTGGCGAGCAAGCTGGCCCTGGGGCAGTGTGATTAGTCCCTGCGCTGGGAAGGCGAAAGTGGATCACCAAGGAAGGCTCTGTGTGAAGCCAACATCCAAAGGACAAAAGGCGCTAAGGAGGCAAACATCCAAGGGAAAGGAAATGTGGTAGGAAAGAGGTTGCTTTCTAGAACATTCTAGAAGGTCTGTGTGATTAAAGTATGCTCATGATGGGGATAGGATGTCTGATAAGGTTTGGGAGTTACACAGCCCCAGTGCTCCCGGCTCTTCTGAGGAGCTGGGTTTTAATCCAACGCGGGGAAAGCCAGTGATGGATTAAACCGGAGGAGTGACCTTGCGACAATTGGGGAGTGGTGATGAGACGCGGGACTGGGGGGGAGGGTGCTGCCACAGGCCAGGTGCGAGGAGAGGGTGGCTCCTATCAGCCGGTGACGGCGCTGATGATGAAAATCGGGCGGAGTTGAGAGAAGTTTGGGAGTTCAAACCGGCAGAGCCTGTGCATGTGGGGACCACGTGGAGCCAGAGCTGGTTCCCACACCGCTACCGTTGGGATGCTGAGGTGGTTACTAGGGTCCGGGAGACGGCAGGCGAGAGGGAGGTGAGAAAAGTCGGTTTTCATTTGGGGCATGCTGGGTTTGCGACGCGGGTGAGTCATCCAGGCGAAGGGGTCAGAGGGGCTGTTGGTTAAACAAATCTCCGGCTAAGGAAAAACGATCTGGACTCAAGAATGAGTCAGTGTAGCTACAAGATGGCATCTAAGGCCGTGAGAAGGGGCCAGGTCCGCCGAGGGGACGGGATAAACTGCCCTGTGGGCCACTGGAAGTCTCTGCAGACCGGTCCACGTGCTTCGGGCTCCGGAAGCAGGGTCTGCGAGGGTTGGGACTCCCGTGCTGGCCAGCGGGGATGGTGGGGCAGACCTGCCAGGGCAGCGCACTGTGGGGGGAAGCCGGGGAACCTGCAGTTGCCCGCGTGGGGTGAGTCCAGCACAGTCGTGTTTTGAAAGCAGTGTTCTGTCTCACAGGGGTATTTCATCATTACCATCACCCCCCAGGGACTGTCTATGTGCAGCCTGGATTTAAAGTGGGTGAAGGTATTAGATAAAAAACAACAGAACTCATCAGTGTCATTGTGAAGTCTTTTTTTTTGGAAGAGAAAAGAAAGTTGATGATAATTTCCCAACAATATGCAACGATTGGGCCAAACCTGGTTTCCACGTGGCAGACCATTCAACTGAGGGATATTCCGAGGAAAGATAATTACACTGTGTATATAGGACAGAGCCAGTTAAAAGCAAAAAAAAATATATATATTTTTAAGCACAACAAAAATTCTACCCATCAGCTTGTTTTCACCCTTTTGTTCTCTGCCTTGGAAAGCGGTGGAATGTGTGTTTTTCCTGTTTCCCTGTTTATTTCAGCAATGCGAACCTCAAGCGGGCTACTTTTGGCTTGAAGCAACCTGAGGTTCCTTTCAGTAGCCTCAAGTGTTTCCTTTCCATCAATCTTTAATTGCATAAGTAATTCACCACCAAATTTGCATCGTTAAAAATCAAAACACAGGAGCCACGGCTAGTTTATTCCTTAACCCCTGCACTCAACTCTGTACTTACACCCTGGCTTTTGTGTGGGTCCGTGGAAGCCCCTTTAAGGGGAATTTCCACGTGTCTTCTTTGGAAAGAGCCACGTGTATTATCCTTTGGAAATATATATGATTTTAAGTCTTCTACACATAAAATTGTTACTTTGTTTTCTGCTCGAATGCATGTCTTATGGATCTTGCTGTGTCAGGGCCCCTCGAGCTGGGGAACGTTTTTAATTGCTGGGTGGGATTCTGGGTTGAGGAGAGTACTCTCCACTGCCAGGCCTCCCTGCAGGCAGCTCCCGAGATGGTTTCTGATGGTTTTGCTGATACGAACAGGCTGCCCGGAACCTCCCTGACCCGCCTCCTGTGTTCCATGAGTCTCCCAGGAGGAGCTGTGCAGTCAGCATTTTTTTCTCCAAAGAGTCGACGTGTGGCCGCAAATTCAAACTTCACACACATTTGTGAGACTCTTCCTTGGTTCTGGGCGGGGCATTAGATGTACTTGCATCCATGTCTCATTCAAACCTTCAGGAACCAGTCCTAGGGGGGTGGAGGCTGTTATTGTGCTATTGTGAGGGGTGAGGGACAAGAGGTTCCAAAAGGGGAGACAGTCATTTCAAGGGGACACGGTGAGCAGATGGTTGGGCAATGCTTGCAGCCAGGTGGCCAGAATTGACCCA
>PVKM010024672.1:9817-20485 GCA_004027735.1 Carollia perspicillata
TGGTCAGTTAGTCAATGACAGGTAAGACCCTTCAGAGGGGGAGGGGCAACCTAAGCCAGACACGATCACTTAGGAGGCCCTCAAGGAAGGACTCAGGGGGCTGCAGCAAAGAGGGGGTGATGGACCTTCGTTCTCTGGCTATTCTGACATAGCCTGAGTCCCCATTTCTTTCTGGGAGAAGCGCTTTCTGGCTCTAATCCACTTAAGCCTAAAAATTTATGACAGGGGGGTAGTGCAGCCCTCTGCTGGCTAGAGCAGGTTCCAGGGTGATTGGGCATAAGAAAGAATTCATAAAATCCTGTGAAGCCTGCTTTGCTAAGAGTGCTTTCATTCATATGATAAGGGTCCAAGCAGGAAATGAGTATGTCTCTCAAAGTTTTTGCAACCCCCTTACCTGACAGACACTGACTCAGATTAAGCCCTCAGACTTCTTTGAAATGTTATTTATTGTTTGATCCTTGTTGCCTGACATTGATTGATGAGCTTTACCTGTATTCCTGTGTGTTACAAACCTAATAAAAGCTACTGAGGAAGGGGCTCTTGGTCCTTCTCCTTTGAGAGATTGACCACCTCTCCTCCCCAAGAAGATAATATCTCGGTGGTTTTATTCTTATCCGTGGTGGATGGGGGGGGGGGGCTCTGCACACAATGTTCCCCCACAGCTAGTGATGGCAAAGCCTTGAACTCAGGCTTGTCCAGCTCTATACATCCTACTGACGTGGAGAAGGCTGTTCCTCTAAAGAGTGTTACTCTGTGTAATACTAGCCTTTATTTTTCTGTGTTCCTATTCAATAGAAGGCAGAGATGTGGAACATGGTTCCCTAATAGTTGGTCTTCCCTGAGCCATACCCAGCCTGGTCTCTGTGGTCCACTGTGGAGTCTCTGTTCTCTCTCCTCCCTGTCCTACCCCCTGGGATACCTTTAAATAGCTCACTTACCGGTTCTTGCCCCTTTTCCCCATCAGAAGGCCCAGGTGCTTCCTTGGGCCCTTCCTTGAGACAGCTAAAGTGTTGGGGCAAATAACAGTGCTCTCTCTTCTAGAGAAAAAAAGGTGACTTGTCAAACATTGCGGCAGGGAGAAGATGTGAGGGAAGAGGATACAGGGGCCTTGAGGCTGAGACTTAGTGAGCTAAAGACTGAAGAGGTAGTGTGGTGGACTGCAAAGATGGCCAGTTTTCTGCCTCTCCCTGTGTCCATGCTTTTTCCAGCTCTTCTCAGTAACGAGGTAGATTCTATTTCTTCACTCCTTGCATCTGGCCTGGCCTTGTGACTTTAGCTTTGGCCTATGGAGTGCTGTAGTGATGATGAATAGTGTGCCAGTTCCAAGACAAGGCCTCAAGAGGCATTGCACGTTTCTGCTCATTCTCTTGCACTCCACCATTGCCATGAGAACATTTTTGGAGCAAAGCCAAAGGATCCCAGTTTTCTCTACCGAGCACTTCATAAATTAATAAATAGCGGGCTAACTCCAGGGGTCTAATTATACCAGAGTAAGTAATCCCAGCCAGGTTCAACAGAGCCATCTATGTGACCATCACACCTAACAGTAAGAGCTGCAGGCACTTACGGTACATGCTGGTTACGTTTCTGCATTGCTATTTCTGCAGCATTATTGGTTTCTCTGTGTTTAGACATGGAGAAACAAAAGTTTTCTTCCCCCTCCTGTATAACACTGCCTGAATCATGGAGAACTATTTCTGGAACTATAGAACAAAACAAACCAAACAGCAGAAAGCCAGGGCTGTCTCAGCATCAGGGAAGTATTCCTTAGTTCATGAAGTACTACAAAGGAAAAGTGAACTTTTAGGAAAAGACTGTATCTAGTAGGAGCTGTAAGAATGTCAGTGTACTCTAATACTAGCATCTCAAAGACTACGCTCCCTTCCTTCTCTGTGAACTGTTTAACTTAATCTGTTGAGATTTTTCTCTTTTTATCTCATGAGATTTTTCTCAGAGGGTAAGGGGTTACTATCGCAGTTTTACTAATGTACTTATTTAAATTTCCAACTAACAGATAATTTGCACATTATATAATTGTGATCTCACTCAAGTAGAAGAGCTACCTTAGCCATATGATTTTTTAAGACATGATGAAGCATATGAAGAAGTTAAGGAAAAAAGAAACTTTAACAGAAGAATCATTGGAGATGTTGGTATAACATTTTATGCCAGGAATAGAAATATCTTTTTTAAGAAGTGTGTAAATAGACAGTATAGTCAATTATTTGAGTAAAATAAGCCATACATACATCTATTCTTAAGAAATAAAACTGTTAGAAAAATAGGGTATTTCTTTAGCATGATTTAAGTATATTGTAAACCAAAAAGTGAAAATGTGTTCAGATATACTCAAGCACGCATACATATATCTTAAACCAACATCTAATATCATACTTACATAGTAGGAAACACTAGAGATTTCTGTTAACATTTTTTTAAAAACCCAAGATGATTGTCATTAATGTTTTGGCATTGCTTGCCAGTGCAATAAAGTATGAAACATGTATTTAAAGTATACCTGATAATAGGAAGAAAAGGCTTTTAAATAATAAACAACATAAGTACAGACCAATAAAAACAAGGAAATGTATGGTAACACTCATAGAATTAATGAGAGCTCAGTAAACTTGTGTGTGTGTGTGTGTGTGTGGTGTGTGTGTGTGTACGTGCACGCGAGCGCATGCACCAGGGGACCGGCTTTCAAACACACAAGGAATATATATAGGAATAATAACTACATTATATGCCAGCAATAATCTGGCATATAATGTAATGTTAGCTATAATGGGAAACAGTGCATCTTCACAATAGCCACAAAAATTATAAGACCCATAGAAAAACTCTCACAAGACATTGTTGGGCTTACATAAACGAAGAAACTTACTAGAAGACATTTTAAAGAAATTGAACAAATGAAAAATGTATTAGGTTTTTTGAGGTTCCAATACATCTGTCCCTTTATTTTACATCCGTCCTTTCCCCCCAGTTATTTTATAGCTTTTATATGAGCCTATCGAGTGCTGAAAAGTAGGTTCATGGCTGCAGTCCTTCTGGGAGCTCAGTTTGCTAATGCACAAGGAAGGCTTCAGACCAGTGTCTGTTCTTTTGGCCTTAAGAAACAGCAGGCCTCACTAAGAATAGGAGGTTTAGATTTATTACCCCACCATCCTGAGGTATGTGTTTCCAGGGAATTCAGTGGCTCAGCATCACCACAAAGGACATGGTTCTCTCCTTCCCCTGCCCTGCTGTCCTCAGAGTATTGGCTTATTCCTCAGGCTCAGCTCCTCGTAGTCACAAGATGGCAGCATCGGTTCCGGACAACACATCCTAAGCACTGATGCCTCAAGTCGAGAAAAAGGACCATTCCTTCCAGCGTGGGTATTGTTTCATAAGGAAAATCTTTTCAAAGCTCCCAAAAACACTTTTCCTCACATCTCATAGGCCAGAATGTCATTAATGGCCCCTACAAAAACAGGCAGTGAACTGGAGTTAGCCTACAGCTTAGACTAATCAAGAGTCTTCTCTCTTTCCTTTGCTAGAGAGAGTCCCCAACTCTGAGCACATGGTAGAGTGTAGGGTGAACAATCAAAAAAAGCAGGTGCTGCCAGTGAGGATGGGTATGTATACGTGTGTGCACGTGTGTGTGCGCCTGGGGACCGGCTTTGGTGGATTACCAGCAGTCCATATCTTTGAATGAGGAATTTCACTTCTAGGACTTTACTGTAAAGAAATAATCATACAAGTGGATAATGATTTCTGTGTTCAAATAAATAGTATTATTTACAATAATGAAAAATTATGTATATAGTTGTAGAACTATAAAAATATATGGCACAGCTTTAAATTACTGTGCATTTATGATAAACAGTGTTATGAAGCCATTAAAATCATGTTTTCATGACATAAAAACTATAGAGTGAAGGGAGAGCAAGACATAGAATTATCGATAAGCTGATCCCATTTTCATTTACTCATACACACTGAAGATTAGAAAGAACAACAGAGCACTGGTTTATTCTTCTAACGATAAATTATGGGTAATTTTCTCCTTTTCTATATTTGCTGCCTTTCTTCAATAAGTATGTAATACTTTTAAGATCAGAAGTATTAACATTAAAATGATATATTTCCATTGTATCAGTTAGATTTTGCTGTGGAACAAACTATTCCAAAACTTACTTAGTCTACATAGCTCATGATTCTCCAGCCAACAGTTTGTGCTGGGCTCGGGTTGGCAG
This sequence comes from Carollia perspicillata, assembly GCA_004027735.1. NCBI lineage: Eukaryota > Metazoa > Chordata > Mammalia > Chiroptera > Phyllostomidae > Carollia > Carollia perspicillata. Next base: position 14,056 of record PVKM010024672.1, read on the forward strand.
CTCTGTTCTTTGCTGGGGTTGCTCATGTGTCTAAGTTAGTTCCTGGGTCGGCTGGGAGCTTGCTGGGGGACCTCATCTTTATACGTAGGCTACCTCTGGCTTGTTCTCATGGCTGCAGAGTGAGGTTCCAAGAGAGGGAGCAGAAGTAAACAGAGGCTCTTAGGCCCAGGTTCATAATGGCACACAGTCAGTTCTGCCACATTCTATTGCCCAGAGCAACCTTTGGGGCCAGCCCAGCTTCAAGGAGTAGGGAAACAACACCTCCATCACCACCCACCCCCTTGATGGAAGGAGCCACATAATCATGTTGAATACACAATGTGGATGCAAGAGGGGTGGAGAATTTGGAGGCATTTTGCAAGCAATCTGTCACTACATCTTAGAGGAAAAAAAACAAGCTTTATCCAAAGATTACTGAAATAAACTATGAAATAAAAAGTGATGTGAACTTTGAAATATTTTCCTTCAAGGCCATGGGGAAGACTTTCTTTTCATTCATGGCTGGTTGAGTTGAGTGACCACTTGTCTCTTGAGGTAGCACTAAGTATTAAATCAAGCTGTTTTTTGGAGGAGAGGAAGGCAAGCAAAATCCTCTTCATAAATGACTTAATATTGATGCACACTCGTAGTTTGTCCTTTGGGTGTGTCAGTAACTCATCCAGTGTGGGTCTTAGCAAAGTGCTGAGCAATGGCATGACCAGGAGACCCAACAGGCTGGAACTCCACTAGCTCAGAGCCTTATCACTGTTTCCATCTTGTCCCCGGGAGGCATGGAATTTAGAAAAGGTCCTTGGTGTGAAGACTCATCTGAACAATTAATATGGTACATAGCATGCCTTCCTGATGTGGAATCTAAATGGCTATGGCATTAGTAAATTGTTGCTAACTGAGAGATCCTGTGATGCTTCTCAAACTGGGGGCAACAAGGCACACTTAGGGGTTTTGTGGGGACCTGATGCCCTAAAATTAGCACTATGCTTCTTCCTGGAGCATCGCTTTTGTTTTGTTTCAAAACTTTTTTATTTTGAAGTAATCTTAGATTTATAGAAGAGTTGTAAATATAATGCAGAGAGTTGATATACAGTCATACCTTGGTAATTGTTGGCTTCAGAATTCATCAAACCCTGTGTTTGTCTCATTTTGATGAGAAAAAAAATGTTTCAACACTTGGTACTTGTTCGGTATTACTCATTGGTTTTGGTACTTGTCACAAGTTCCAGAATGAATTAACGATGAGTACCAAGGTACCACTGTATATCCTTCACTGGCCTTTCCCTAATATTAACATATTACATAACTACAGTTCATTCATCAAAACTAAGAAATTTACATCAGTACAACACTGTTCACTTTAGTTATTAACTACAGACTTTATTCATGTTTCCCCAGCTTTTCTATTACTGTTCTAGGATCCAGTTCATTTAGTCGTCATGTCTCCTTATTCTCCTGCCATGTATGACAGTTTTATCTTCCCCTGTCTTATCTGATCTCGACACTTTTGGAGAGTAGTGATGAGGTACTTTGTAGAATGTCCTATTACTTGGGTTTGTCTAGTGTTTTCTCATGATTAGACTGAGGTTATGGATTTGGGGGAAAGTACAATCGAGGCGATATGCCCTGTCCACCACATCATGCCATGGAGTATATGATGTCAGCATGGGTTTCCACTGGCGATGTTAATGTTGACCACTTTGTTATAAGGTAGAGCCTGCCCAGTTTTACTGCAGTAACATAACTGTTTTCCCCCTTTTATAATCTCCTCTTTAGAAGAGAATCACTGCATCCATCCCAAAGTCAAGGAGAGGGAAGAGATTGAAGCACCATCTCTCGTAGGGAGGAGTATTGAAGAATTTGTAGACATATCTTAAAACCACCACAGTAATTAATACATTATTTATATTTATTAATATTTTGGGGAAACGCTTTAAGACTATGCAAATATTCATAGCTTCTCTCCCAGGTCCTAATAGTCCACCATTGCAGGGTCAGTGTTTGGACTGAGATGTTCCTGTTACAGTTTTCCCTTAGAGGAAGTTTTCCCTATACCTTCGTCCATTATACCCGAATGTGATTTGGCCTTCTAGGTTACTCTATATGTTGACATCTGCTGAAGAGGAGCCTGGGGATTGGATCGGATTGCATTGGGTTGGATTGGAGCTTTTCCAGTGAGCAGTGGAGAGTGCAGTCTAGTTCGTGGGCAGCGATGAGGGCCCGAAGAAGGGGCCGCCATCAGGATGATGCCCTTCTTGTCCTGTCTGCATCACTACAAAAGTCTGTAACCTCAGGCCAGATCCTAAACAGATCATTTTAGGATAATGTGTTATCTCATCTGACTTTGATAGGCACAGAGTGTCCTCTCTTCTGCCTCGTTTTTTCATTTGTGATATAGGGGCACTGTGGGTGCTCTAATCCTAGGTTGCTACTCAAGAAGGGCAGCTCGTGGGAAAGGTGCACAGGTGCTGGGTTGGGGGGAATTGGTGTTCACTCAGCTGACCCTGAGTAGGAGGCATGTCACAGGAGTGCGGGCTCTGAACAGAAGTTGCTAGGGCCCCGGTGCTGCCTTCTGCTCTCTGTTCTGTGTATTCCGTTCTTTTGTTCTGTGTGTTCTCCTGTTAATGTTGTCTGTTGTCTTTCTGCCCCTGCATGTGAGCTACAAGGAATCTCTGCCAAAGAGGTAAGCTAACTCAAGCTGGAAGAAGTGGGGCCTGCAGACAAGCACAGAAGATTTGCAAAGCAGGATACCCTGTTTAACTCAATCTTCTCAGACCCTGTGGGCATTCTTTCTGGGCTCTGGTTTATAGCTATTGATGCCCCCAGAGTCAGCAGATCTATTTCTCCCACATGGATGCTGAAATGAAGGAAATTCCTGGTCCTCTCTGAGACCAGATAGCCGGTCCCAGCCTTGACTCCAGCAGGGGCCCACGGTTCCTTCTCTCAGCCATTCTGATCTTTTGCTTTTTAGTTTTGGTGACTGATCATGTGTTTTAGCCAGGCCAAGAAAGTGGGCTGCTGATTAGCTTTCTCTAGGATTCTCTTTATTCCTTTTCTTGAGGCCCTCACAGTCTGTCTCATTTAAGCTGGGGACTGTTGAAGTCATCACTCCCATTTTCTTTCTTTCTTTTTTTGTTTTGAAATTCTTTCTTATTTTACAGAGCTCTGCCACTCCTGACCCAACACTTTCAGGCATCATCTTTCACAGTTGCTTGGTGGTGTGAGGTTCCCCTGTTCTCCATCTTTTGGTCTCCCCCTCCCCCCGAGAAACATGATCCCAAACACAGGCCCAGCCTCTTAGGGCTCTATCTGTTCTCCCTCATGGCTGCTTTGTAAGAGACCTTCAGCCATTTGAGACCTGGATTGGTGTTAAGTTTCTTTTTAAAAAGTAATCTTTAAAACCTATAGTTATTTTGATTTCTGAAGTAATACACTTCTGCATAAAACTTGGAAATAGAGAAGACAATAAAAGTCAACCATTGTCCCACTGCTCAGAGAGTGGATGTTAACGTTCCATTTATTTTCTTTCACTCTCTTTTTGAAGTAGGTATTGTGTGTAGGTGTGATTATTTGCCAGAAATGGAGTCACATTGTATCTAACGTTTTATAACATGTTCTTGTTTTGCTTTTAATTTCCCACTGGCCACTGTTAACATGATTCTTGGTGTGTCTTTACATTGTTTTTGAAGTTAAATGATGTTGTACTTATTTAATAACCACACACTCACTTTTTATCTCTTTTCCATATAATTCCCAAGATTTTCACTCTCCTTTCCTCTCTGTTTTAGGACGATGATGATTATTACTGTGATGTTGGTATTTAACTGGGTTGGCCAAAAAGTTTATTTGGTTTTTTCCTATGATGGCTCTAGTAGTGCTTAGCTGTCTTTAACTTCATTTGAAATTAATTTTGTTAGATTGTGTTGTGACAGTGTGCATTTTTTAAAAAAATCAAAGTTGGTGAATTTTTGTGCAGCCATTTTAATATTGAAAATGGAAGAAAAGCAACATTTTGGCATATTATGCTTTATTATTGCAAGAAAGGTAAAAAAATACAACTGAGACACAAAACAAGATTTGTACAGTGTGTGGAGAATATACTGTGACTGAGTGAACTTGTCAAAAGTGGTTTGTGGAGTTTGGCACTGGAGATTTCTCACTAGACTCTGCCCCACGGTCAGGTAGACCACTTGAAGTTGATAGCAATCAAATTGAGACATTAATTGGCAGCAGTCAACATTATACCAAGTGGGGGTTAGCTGACATACTTAAAATATCCAAGTCAATAAAGTTTTGGCGCAAATGAAAAATGTGTCTTCTATGGAAAAAACTAAGTGTGCTTTTGGGCCAACCCAATACATCAAGCACTATTTTAGAAGCTATATTTGTACATTTCATCCTCAGAATAGTCTTCAGAATTGGTGATTTTATTAGCCCCTTAGGATGTATGAGGCTACCGAGGTAAAGGAATGTGCCTAAAATCACGTGCTTTGGTAAGGGCAGAACTGGATTTGAACCGTATCATCAGCTCTGAATCCATATTCCTTAGGTCCCTAACAATCCCCTCATGAGCTCTTTCTGTCCAGGTCAGGCACATGCTCTTTTGTGGAGAGGGTGGATTGTAATCTGAAGCAATGGTATTTTCCAGTTTTGGTGGATAAAGCTGAGTGTTAGTCTTGGCTCAGCCACGTCCATGCTCTGTGACCTTTGGGAAGGTGTGTCACCTCTCTGGGCCCCTGTGGCCTTTCTCAGGTCTCAAGTTCTGTACTATGAGTTTGTGGTGGAAAAAGCAGAACAGAGGCAGCATTCAAGGGCAGACCCAGAATCACAGGAATATTATTATCCTCTTGGATTTCAGGGGCAGTTACATTTGATTCCAGTAGACATTTCTGCAAGGAAGTTGCTTTTCTCCCCTTTATACTGAGCAGGAGGCAGGTGGTACCCAGGAGAAGTCCTCACAGAGGCCATGAGGTCTTCTCGTCTCCTGAGTTAAAGCAGTGCTCATGACACGTGAATTCCGTGACACACTCCCTTTGGCTGTTTTGAGGTCTTGGCTTTTGTGGCTGACCAGCAGGTGTGGGAGCTGAAGGGCACGTGCACCTCCCTGGTGCAGTTCCCAGTCCCCAGCCATGTCGTCTGTCTCTTCCCTGATGTTCTCCGAGGTGTGTGGCAAGAAGGCTGTACTGGAAGACTTAGGTTCTTTAGGAGACTAAATGTCTGCTGATGGGCTAGGGAGCTTCTCCTGACGTGGTGAGGTGTGGTTCACTGACACCACAGATATTTTCCCAGGGTGCTGTCCCTTCTCCCCCATCCCTTGCCCGGCAGAAAGAAAAGAAGAACCAGAAGATACTTGTCTTACAGAATAGAGAATTCTCTCCCATGTAGTTTCACTTCCTTTTTCACACAGACTTAAAAACAAACAAACAAAAACCCAGGGGCTTTTGAACTTGGCCAAATTCCAGCTGCGTAGCCAGGAATTAGCCAGTACTATACCACCATGGTGCCTTGCTTTTACTCTGTGGGTGTTGGTGATTCTCTGGTGCAGAGCCTGGTAATCTCATTACTGTGCCAGCTCCTCTGATAGATGGCTTTATTTTTCCAGTGTTATTTCCTGCTTGGCAGGCATCTCTGAGGAGATGTTGACATTTTCTTCTTCGTCCAGTTCTCATAGAAACAAATAAGAAAAAATGTACCTATTTAAATTTCTTTTCATACAAATTCAAAAGAACCTATGTACCCCAATATTCATAGCAGCACAATTTTCAATAGCCAAGTGCTGGAAACATCCTAGGTGCCCATCAGTAAATGAGTGGATCAAAAAAGCATGGTACATTTATACAATGGAACACTACACAGCAGAGAGAAAGAAGGAGCTCCTACCCTTCATGACAGCATGGATGGAACTGAAGAGCATTATGCTAAGAGAAGTAAGCCAGGCGGTGAAAGACAAACACTATATGATCTCACCTGTACGTGGAACCTATCAAAAAAACAAGCAAGCAAGCAAAATGTAACCAGAGACATTAAAATAAAGAAAAAACTGACAGTAACCAGAGGAGAGGGGGAGGGGGATAACAGGGGAAAGAAGGGAAAGGGTTGTCAAGGAACATGTATAAAGGACACATGGTCAAAGCCAAAGAGGGGTGGGATTGAGGGTGGGAAGTGGGGGTGGGGGTGGCAGGGGAAAGTGGTGGCAGGAAAACAGAGACAACTGTACTTGAAAAACAAAAAAACTAAAAAATAAATTTATTTTTCATTGTTGACTTGGAAAATATCTTGCTTTGCCAGGAGATGGGACAGCTTTCCAGTAAAATTATTCAGGGACTTTATCTCGAAGTCTGTGTTGCTAAGGTAAGGGCTTCAAGGAGCCCTGGTTGTGTTTGGGCAGTGGGAGTTGCAGTTCAATTGCACAGAGCAGTAATGAAGTGCAAAGTGTCCA
>PVKM010024673.1:0-20393 GCA_004027735.1 Carollia perspicillata
AGGAGAAATTCGGCTGGAGCAGTCAAAAGACGGCAACGTAAGTTATTTCCTATTTGCAACAGTTGTACTTCCACGAACGGAAACTAACACCCATGAAAGCAGGCCAAAATCTCTGAGACCTACAGCCCAAGACACCACTGCATACTGAGTCTAACACGTGATTTCAAGTGGCTGGGAGGCCAGTTACCGGACCTCATGATTTCAGGCAGGCAGACCTCCTGCACTGTGCCTGGCCAGGAGCCACACTGACGGGGAGGACTGACTTCCAGGAGCGAGCAGTGGCTGCTGGGGTGGAGCGGCTGCTGGGGTGAGGGCGACAAGGCCCCTTTCCCAAAGCAGGGCTAGAATTGACAGAGAGGAAGGGCTATTTTTTTTTTTTAAAAGGGGCGAATCCGTCTTTGCCTGCCATCCCCAGGCCACTCCACTTCTGCGTGCAGAAGGAAGGCAGGAGAGCAGTGATACCGTCGATGGCCACCAGGATGGCCGTGTGGCCCTTGTTCTCGTGGTCTGTCATCGCGTCACTGACGTCTCGGGAAATGGCTAAGCCGTTGCGCCTCATCCATTCTCGGTTCCCAATCAGCACGGAGAAGGTCTGGGGGGCGGCGTCTGGTGGGAAGAGTTGGTGGTCATCCGGGAGAGCACGCGTCCGCGGTGAGAGAGCGCTAGGAACTACAGGGCGCTGTTCACAGCGAAAGCACCACCTACCCCTTCGGAGACCCCTGAGCCCAGCGAGCGCCTCTCACCACCACCCTGAAGGACCACGTGCAGGACACGGGGGCGTGATTAAAACGGGCGTCTAAGGGCACAGGCTCCACGAGTGAAAATGGCAGAAACACATCAGACATTATGCAGCGTCCTCGTGTGCCTCTAGGGGGCCTGCTGCTTCCTTTTCTGGCCGTTTCTGTTTCTCCAGCACCAAAGGGAAGTGCTGACGAGGTCCCACACTGCTTGGTAGGGATGACCCAACCGAACCAGCCCCCAGCCCGCCCACTCTATGAGATCTCTCAGAGCCACGCCTCCGAACGGGTTGGGAGACTCTCTCCCCTGCCACCTCCCATGTACCAGCAACTTAGGCGTCACTCGGTCCTTAGGAACCAAGTAGGAAGGTCCACCGAGGGCTTTATTTAAGTTGCTAGAAAGAAGGCAATACACGGCTTCTCACAGTAAAGTCCCCAGCAAGATTCAACTACCGACATCCTTAAGAAAAAAGACTAGACCGGGTTTTGGTTTGGGGGTGGGTGGGGTGTTTCCACACCCTTAGGGCCAAGCTACCCTTAGAATAAGTCAGGCCGTTATTCGAAAGCAGCTGTCACTCCAAGCAGTGCCCCTGCTTCGCACGGAGGGACCATTCCCATCGACTTCCCCTGACTTCAGCCAGCTCTGGAAACACAACTTCCCACCCGAGTTCTACCACACGGCCGGTTTCCTGCCTGGGAAGAGCAGAGTGGAACCCCCAGATGTCTGCTTGGTAGCTCGCGAGGCTAACTCGGGATAAGGAAGAGGAGACTCAGAGTATGAGCGGTTCTCCACAGATTTACCCAGCAGACTACCTTTGTCTGCCACCGGTTAGCGTCCAGAGTCAGACGAGGCAGAGAGCACAGGAGAAGCCGCACGCTCTCCTGGGGAGGGAGGCGTGCAGGTGCACGAGGGGAGGCAGGTGGCGTGCCTGGCACGGTGCTCTCTGTGGTCTGGCACGCTGCCACCTGACCCAGCATGGCAGGCTGGGCGGCAGAGACAAAGCCAGGGGTACCTGTTCCTGCGGGGACACCGCCAACCCCATTCGGGTGAGGCGCCTGTTCGTTCAGGCGCTCGCCGTGGGCCAGGATGCCTTCCACGTTGCTGACTTTGCAGCCAATGCCGCAGCCTGGCACAGCCTGGAAGTCTGTGCAGTATCCCAAGGCCTCTGTTTTGAGTTCCTGTGGAGGGAGGGAGCAGGGCGAGGGGCCAGAAAACAGGGAGAGGGGAGGTGAGAGGGAGGCAGGACAGAGACCCGAGACGGGGGTGTCCCAGACCCAGAGCCACGGCTGTCCTGCAGGCAGCTGGGACGAAAGCCTGTGACGAGGAAGGAGCTGTGGGAGGGGCACTGGGGGAGGAGCGACGCCCGGTCCACGCACCTCTTTGCAGTATTTGGTGACAGCCACGCCCAAGGGGTGCTCGCTGCAGGCCTCCGCAGTCCCCACCACGGCGAGGAGCTTCCTGAGCGGCAGCGTGGCCGGGTCCGCCAGCAGCAGGGCCCGCATGACCCTGGGGGCCCCGTGGGTGATGGTGCCGGTTTTGTCGAACATCACAGTCTTTATCTGCCAGGACAAGCACAGGCCGGTTGCCACCAGTACAGGCGGAAGGGACTCGGGGTGCACACGACCTGGGGACACGACTTCACTCGAGTGCCCGCACGCAGGCAGCACTCCTTCCTGCTCCCCGACAGGACCGTCTGCGGCCGGCCCCAAGGTGGCAGGCCCCGTCTGCCTGGTCAAAACACCCACATCGTGGCTCAACCATGATGAGCCAGAAACTCCCGCAGACGCGCCAACAGAAGACAGCACCCAGTGTCTCCTGGACAGAAACGGAAACACCGGCGGCTTAGTCCTCGGGTCAGGTTGGAGCCAGGGCTCTGGGCGTCAGCCCGTCTCCCTGTCTCCTGCTGTCTGAGGGGACAGCTGAGGCTTTCCCTGGCCTGCGTAAGTGCACCAGCCTGCGTGGAATAAAGCTCCTGCACTCCAAGTTCAAGGAAGGGAGCTTTCCGGGCCAGAGCCCTGCAGCCGGAGCCCACCGAGCCCTGGACTCAGGCGACCCCAGGGAAGGCCGTCTGCTGGCCGCGTTCAGACTGCGGCCCCCCAGCCCGGTTCCCCTCATTCAGTAAACAGCAGCCCCCGCTCTGCTTCGCTGCGAGCGCTGGCCCTGCAACGCGATTGCCTGCTCTGCCTCCAGTAGGTCCCGCCTCCCGTGGGCCCATCCTTCCTCTGCAGCCAGATCTTCCCACCAGGCACTCCAGCCACGTGACACGCACCCCTCCACGGCTCCCTGCCGTTCTTCCGGCTAAGTTCCGAGTCCCTTAACAAAGCCTCCCAGGCCCTTCAGGGCCCCCTCCGCCTCCCTTCTTCCCTCAGCAGCCTGATCTCCTATCAGTGTCTCCCACTGATTTTCCTTTGGTTCCTCATTTATTATTCAGCAACTAACTGTAGCCCCTGTCAAACTGACCTGCCAGCTTCTCGCCTGCCGGGGGCTCACTGCACACTGGTTTTCTGCACCCTCGATCATTAAGAAGCGTGATCGGGGCCAAGCACAGGACCCGCACACAGTAAATGCTCAGCTAATACTGAACACGTCGACGGAAGGCTAAGGACTGGTACACGTGGCCAGAGGAAGGTTCCCACAGACGCTGCCCACCACTCCACTCCCCAGTCACAGGATCCCTGTGCCGACCACACAGACGCCAAGCCGGCACTGTCCTGCGGGTGTGGATCCTGGCTCTGCCACCCACAGTGCAGGCCTCTGGGCAACGTGCCTGGCCCCTCCTGCTGCACTTCCCTCATCTGGAAAATGGGCATAATAAGCACCCCCTCAGAGCTGTCGGTTAGATGAAATCAACTGCCACTCACAAAGGGTCACTTCTGCCACGACCAGCGGCTGCTGCGGCAGCTATGGTCCGTCAGCCCTGGCTTCCTGTCTACTCGACGAACAGTGCTAGCCCCCCAGCCTCCCTCCGGGGTCTCTCTCCCCGTGAAGTTCACACAGATACTACTGTCCCCAGTCCTCTAAGCTAAAAATATAAAATCGTGCAGGAAACAGCTACAGAATCATCCCAGCCAAGACCCAGAAGGCTGGCCGGGAGCGCTGGTGCCCGGGGCCCACCTTGTGGGCCGTCTCCAGAGGCTGGCCACCTTTAATGAGGATGCCATTCTGGGCGGCCACGCCGGTGCCCACCATGACCGCCGTGGGTGTGGCCAAGCCCAGAGAGCAGGGGCAGGCGATGCAGAGCACGGTGATGGACGTCTGGAAGGCAAACCGGATGGCCATCTCGGCCCGGGAGGTGTGCCTGGTGGGCGTCTGCGGAGAAGAGAGAGAGGCAGGCGGAGAGTGAAATGCAACACCACACAGAGGCCTACATCGTTGCTGTTTTCTTTGTAAATCCCCCCAAACAAATAAGAGTCTCCTTTCCAAGCACAGAGGCACACAGTGGTATTATTATTTGCATTCTGACATCTTGGGTCATCCTGGTTTAGTTTTTAAAATGGTTTAGTGTCTCTGGAATATAATCAGGAGACACTATATTCACTCAATCACGATAAAAAGCATGGTTTCTAAATCAAGGACACAGAACACAACCCCCTTATAGCTTCCATCTACCCTTCATTCTTTGACTGTGAAAGGCAGGATTCTGAAAGAAGATGTATTACGAAAGGGCCACTTCATTTTCACAGAAACAGTGGATTTAGGTAGATGAACATGCTGTCTTAGGACATAATGCAATTCTTAGAGGTAAAAACGGGGTGTGCGTGTGTGCGTGTGTGTATTTTTAAACGGTAATTCTTATCAGGACAACAGCTGTCATTCTGACCGGACGGGTGGACTTCCGGGGAGCAAGGCGATGGCAGTATCTTAAAGGAACGTGCGGTACCTCGTTTGCCAGCATCCTCTCCGACAACGCAGATAAAACAAGAGAAGCCAGGGTGAGACGGAGAGGCAGGGAGCAGCGGGCAGCCCCGTGCCCCAGCCCGGTCGGGCTGGGGCTCCCACCACCACAGGCCGGCGGGCGGCACTCCCACGCGAGAGAGAAGCTACTCTGGGAATACGGTCGGAGGTTACCCCTAACAGCACTGAGTCTCCTCAAACGTCAGAACGTGTACAGCTTGGGCGCTTTTCATTTCAAGATGGGAAACTCGAGGGAAAAAATGGCACGTGTGAATGGCATGCACCCCAAGAACATGATACGTCTTTAATTACAGGTCAAAATACTTTTTAAAAAGCATCCATTCTATAGTTGCCGTTTCTTATTCTAGGCTCTAGGGTAAAATACCCATTACACTGATCAGCTTTTTCCGGGTTCCAAGGTTTCCCGCTACTGATACTTGGGGCCGGGCCACTCTTTGCTGCGGGGTCTGCCTGGTGCGTGGCAGGGTGTGAGCAGCGTCCCCGTCTGCACCCACTGGGTGCCAGTGGCCTCCCTTCCTCAGTCACGACAACGGTTGTGTCTCCAAACGTGGCCCAGTGCCCCTGGGGTGACAAAATCACCCCCGTGGCGAATCACTGATTTTTATGGATGTCTGAAGCAGAAAAGGGTTTTTTTTTGTATTTTCCACCCTTTGCAACTTTGAAAAAACTACATTTCTTAAGATAGTATTCTTCTTCCAGTTTTTAAACTCAAAAATGCATATTCCATTTGCCTCATATATAATGTGTAATAAATAAATATTCACTAAAAAGCTACCAGCATTTGCTTGGGAAGCTGCAAGGTTAAAGATTATACTTTTGAACACAGACAGCAAAAGTATATATAGTTTTCCTAAAATGCGTTAAATGATATTATCGTGCAATCAAAACCCGAAGTGACCATTTTTTTTGCAGTGTGTGCGTCGTAACTCCCCAAATGGACAGTACTGCCCCAGGTAAATGCTTTAAGCATTGCAATTGAGAGCCAAGTCTGCGAAACAATCTAACAAGGGCACAAAGGCCATCTTCGGTGAAAACCCCCAGAAGTGAAGTGACGGCCACCCCGGCTAAGAAACCTGCGGCCAGGACGTAAAGCAGGAACGCAAAGCGCAATGCGTGACTACAGCCCAGCGAGTGGCAGACGCGCGAGGACAGAGCTAACGGCAAGAGATCACCTGCACCCAGCAACCGCACAGCCCACGGCGCCCAACTTACGGGAAAGTATTTCTGAACGACACCAAAGTCGACAAAACCGACTATGATCCACACCACCAAGGTCAACACTGAAATGACGATGACGAACGGGACGAAATAGCCACTGAACCGGTCAGCCAGCTGCTGGATGGGCGCCTGTGGGGATAAGACGCCCAGACCGCGGTCAGGGCCGGCCCACCCGGCCGGGACGGGCGAGGCCTGGGGCCCTCCGCTTCTGCGACGACTCCCCGCCCAGTGCCTGCCGCCCGGGGAACTGCTGGGGTGACGTCCGCGAGGCGGACGCAGAGCCATTCCCGTTTCCGGTCTTTCCCCTGCACCTTCGACATCTGAGCCTCCTCCACCAGCTTCACGATCTGCGCCAAGGTGGTGCTGCCGCCCACGTGGGTGGCGCTGACCAGCACAGAGCCGTGCGCGTTCATGGACCCGGCGATCACCGTGCTCCCCGGCTTCTTCGTGACGGGCATAGCCTCGCCTGTAGGAGGAGAGCGAGGCCGCTGTCGGCACGGAGCCCCGTTCAGGACACCCAGCAACGGCGCCGGCATACGACCGAGGGGAACGCAAAACAGGCCGCTGACCTGTGATGAGGGACTCGTCGGCCATGGTGTTGCCTTCCAGGACCTTCCCGTCCACGGGGAACTTGCCCCCCGGGACAACCTTGATGACGTCACCCCGCTGCACCAGCTCCACCGGCACCTGCTCCTCTCTGCAACAAACGGCCCCGGTCACACGCACAGCCGCACGCTGGGGCTTGCCCTCCTGGGGACCGCCAGGTGCAGGGGACGCAGCGTGAGCAAGGCAGACGTGGCCCTGACCTCACACCCCTCATCCGGAAGCAGCAGGGCGAAAACTTCATTTTCCTCACCTTCAAAATAAGGGCACTAACAGCAGTCCCTTCCTCACAAGTTTGTTGGTTTGTTTGTTTGTTTTTTGTTGTTGTTAAGTACAAAGAGATGGCAAATAGTAAATGCCACATAAGTCCCAGCAATAATAAAAATAATCATTAGTTTTAGTATCGGCCAACTTCATGAAGAAGAAGAATACTGGCACTTCCTTCTCCATCCTTGGGAGAGTTGAAACCTGTGTCTCTCGGCCTGTCTGCATCCGCCGTCTCACCGGGAAGGCCCAGCTCTCCCCCGCGCCCCCTGTGGAGCTGTCCCGGACTGCGGCCAGCACAGGCCTCCCCGTCCTGACGCCCGGCGCACACGCCCCACTGTGAAGCTGGGAGTTTCCGCGCCTGGTGCACGTGACAGGGCTGAAGGAGGGGCCTCCCTGGGTGCGTCTTCGCCCGCCTTCACGAGGCCTCGTGCAGTGTCATGTACAGGCCACGTGTTCGATGCATGTCACTCAGATCGAGTGACACTGACCGAGGACTCGGGGCGAAGGCAACCCACCTGATGATTAAGTTGTCCTCGCCCAGGGTCACCACGGTGGCTTCTGTGGCTTGGAGAGACATGAGTTTGGCCAGGGCTTCTGAGGTTTTGCTCTAAGAAATAACCAGAATGTAAGCTAAGAGCTACCGTAAATGGATGCCTGCAGGAAACGGCTGCCCCCTGACAGCGCACCAAAGGGCACGTCTGCACGGGTGACACGCGGCCTGTCGACACTCGGGTGCTCCCCACACTGCATGCGCCAGTGCCACTTCATTCAATGAACTACATTTCAGACCGACAGAAAAAAAAAAACCAACAATACCAATCTACCCACTGACGGATTATTTCAGGTTCAATCCCATTTCTTCCAAGGCCAGAGCCCCCTTGCTCACAAGACAAAGTAGAAAGCTGAGTACCATGCGGGGCGCTCCAAGTGGCACGGCCCGACGGTGGCAGTGTGCATTTCTGAGCTGAGAAGCCACGCACGGCGTAGGTACTAAGAGACGGCGTGACCTCTGACCCGGAATCCAGGGCGTTCGCCAAGACCCATGCACTTGAACAAAAGTTCAAATAATTTACCAGATTAGCTGGGATTTCAGAAGTAGCCACCGATTTGCAGCTTAGTGATCGAAGCATCTAATTACAGGCAGGTCTCACATTTCCTTAAGTCTTTCTCTAGATTGTGTGTAATTAGTAAGTCTACACGGTGTTCGGGTGAATTAAGATCTGCGATGCTGCCCCAAAGGTGCTTTTCGCCTGAAGCTGCAGTTACCTTGGCCACGTGTTCCAGCCACCGCCCCAGGGCGATGAACACGAAGAGCATGGGGGGCGTGTCGAAGAACGTCACAGGGCTCCTCTCGGCCTTCTCGGCAAGGGCCACCACCAGGATGACCAGCGAGTAGACGTAGGCGACGCTCGTGCCCAGCACGACGAGCACGTCCATGTTGGCCGTCCTGTGTCTCAGGGATTTGTAGGCCTGCACGTAGAAGTACCACCCGCCGAGGAACTGAAAGGCAGCGGGCGGGCAGTGAGCTGGGGCAGGCAGGGCCTGCTGCTCAAGGAGCAAACGGAGGCCTGGAGGCCCCTGGGGCTGGCGCATACCCTGGGCTCACCCCCGACTTTGACGTTATCTTTTTCCTCTGTGATCAACGTTTTTGAAATGCGTTTCCTAACTCAGGCTACTGGTGGCCACAGGAACGGATTATCAAGGGCACGGGAGACCTTTAAGACTCCGAGTGCACCAGCTACACATCCCTCGATAGGAGAATGGTGACAACGGTGACCCACTTCACACCTCATTCATACCATGACCAGCGCTCTGCGGTCCCTAATGAGAATGTGCGGGATCTGCAGAGCCCTGGAGTGAAAGATGCCCGTATCACTCGATTAAGTGGGAAAGCCAGTTACAAATCAGTGCATCTAATGCGCTGTGGCCGCCTTGTGTGAAGCCGTAGACACCCGTACACTGACACGTAAATACCGCCAATGCAGACGAAAAGCACACACCCAGTGAGTGATGATGAGGTGACCCTGGGGATGGCATTGGGCTGGAGGCAGGGGGCGAGCAGTCAAAGAGTAGCACCCTCTTTTCTACTTCTGTTCCAGTGTGGCTCAGACTGTTTACAATCAACGTGTACTACATTTCGAATTAACGAGAAAACACAGCCCTGGCTGGTGTGGCTCAGTGCACTGAGTGCCGCCGGCCTGTGAACCGAAGGGTTGCTGGTTCGATTCCCAGTCAGGGCACAGGCCTGGGTTGTGGGCCAGGTGCACAGACAGCTGGGGGTGCACTAGAGGCAACCACACACCGATATTTCTCTCCTTCTCTTTCTCCTTCCCCTCTCTAAAAATGAGTAAATAAAATCTTTTTAAAAAAGAAAATAGAAAAAAAACCCCCACAAATCTGGCCTACAAAGACTGGCCTCCAAATAGCCTTAAACTTTTCATTATTAAATCAGGAGTTTTGTTTTATATTCCAAAATATACGGAGGCCACACTTCCCCACAGAAGCTCGGCTAGTTCCTTCATGCTGCCCCCAGACCAGAAGTCTCGTGAGGCCTGTCTCTTTCGAAGTGTAATTTCCCCAGGGCCACACCTGTGCCACTCAAGATACGACGTTACAGAGAAGCGCGAGCTCCACAAAATACAACTGCCGCTTCCAACAACAAAGGCAAGTTCAGGGAGATGGTAAGCAAGCCGGAGAGAACTGGGCACCAGCCCTTGCAGCACGGTGGCTGCCGTGCCGCGGAGACGTCAAACACCTGCGACCCACAGGTCTTTCATGTCCTCTGAGTTGGAGGTCACCGTGCTGGTGGTGACAGGGCGGAAAAAGGCCACAGCTGGCTGGGGCGGGTGAGGACAGCGGCAACAGAGCGCTGGCCACGCTCAGGCACGTAGGGTGGAGGTGGGACCCCTTTCCGATACGCACCTGGACAAAGGTGCACAGGACAAAGAAGACGAGATTCAGGACGGACAGTCCCGGAATGATGTTGTGGTGCAGGGCCGAAGACTCGTGGGGCCCCCTGCTGGTCACCATCATGTAGACCATCACACCCATCACAGGGACGCCAAACAGCAGGCTGCACAGGAAAGAACTCCTCCACCTGGAAGCCGCGGGCGACACCCACAGGTTAGGCGCTGCCCACTGCTGGGTTACAGCCGGCCCTTCCTGAGGGCTCGGCTCAAGACTTCCTTTGTCACGTGTGTGGGACAGACCGCCGAGGGCTGTAACGCAAGGCTGGCTCTCTCCCTGACATGGGCCACCTGCGGGAGCCTCTAAAGGTCTACACTTCGCAGCAAGGACATTCCTGAGATGTCCAGAAGCAGCCCGTGCCTGCCTGTGGCTGCTGTGTTACCTTCAACCTACCTACAGGCATGGTGATCTGTTTTCAAGACACAATCTTATACAAACTCTCCCACCAAAAGGAGAGAAAGACAATCTTTCGTTAGTGTTAACTTAGTTGTATGCCTGCTTTTTAGACTACACTTCTAATGGAGTCAGAAAGAACAGGGAAGCCGTCTCGTTGAATACCAGAGGTGGACAGGAGGGGGCAGGGGGTGGCCGTCAAGGGACAGCTATGGCCTCACATCGGCTTCGGCAGCCACGGAGCGCCAACCACGGCTGGGGAAGCGGTGCACCCTGACTTCGGCCTGAAAACCACTGCCTGTGAGGTTGGGGCCCACGCCTTCGGGCGGCCACCCAAGGGCCCAAGCATGAGCCCCTCACTAGCTTTTTATCCGCTTCTCCTGCCAGTCCCTCCTACGCCGCAGGTACACAGACCACAGCAAACCACCGAGGAGTCCCCGGAGCCGCCCTGTCCCTGTACCCCTGAAAGACCCTCGCTTCCACCCCACGCCCCTACCCCCTCAACCTGGGACACACTTCCACTCGTCCTCTGAGGACCAGATCACGTGTGTCCTCTGCTGGTCGGCCTTCCGGACTGGCCTCCCAGCCCTCACCTGAGCCAGCGCCCACCCTCCTGTCCGGCAGGGGTGTGGGCTCCTCAGAAGCAGGGACTCGCTCTTCGTCCCCTGCCCCTGGCGCAGAGCCCGCACACGTACTGAACGACCGTGTGAACATCGAAATGATGAGCGCGCTCGGGCCTCCTGCTTCCCAGGCCGTTTTCTTTCCACCTGGCCAAGACTCTTGCCCTTGGGTCCTAGTTCTGGGGCCCACTCAAACAGATTCTTCAGATACTGTGCAAGAAAAAAACCCACGCTCCTTCCTCCCAGCTTAAGGGCTGTCCCATCTGGTAGCCACCAGCCGTAGGTGGCTGTTTAAGTTAAAATCAAATCAAATGAAATGCAATTAAAAATTCGGTTCCTCGGCCACACGGGCTGCATTTCCAGCACTCAGTGGCTAGTGGCCACCCCACTGGGCGGTGCGGACACAGAGCACTTCCGTCACAGCAGCCCTTGTGGGCGGCACTGGAGGGCTAACGTCACAAGGGTGAAGGCGGCCGACCCGAGTGGGTGGCACGGTGGGACGCCGGAGGGAGCAGCAGGGGCCCTGATGAGCGCGGAGTGAGGCCGAGTGAGGCCCGGGGAGAAGGGGCCAGGAGCGTCAGCTGGCCCCTTCTGTTCTACCTACTGCTTTATTTCCGTCCTGTGGTCCAGGTGATGGGCGCTGGGGCTCCTCTGGGCCAGCGAAGCGCCGTAGCCGAGTCCCTAGTCATGGAAGAGAGAGGGGCGGGAAAGAAGGAGGAGGCGCTCGGTTAGAGCGTGCGTTGGAAGAAAGGGTTGTGCATCCTTTGAAATTAGAACGTGAACCTAAAATTGCCCAGGAGGAGTGTGCTGGTCTTCCTCCCACTACTCTTGACTCAGATCCCTCTCGGAGGATCAGCACCATCTACGCCAAGAGGCTGCGTCGTCCGCGAGGAGATGGCTCCCAAGGGCAACTCCTGTTCCTCCCGTCAACCCAGGCAGCAGGTTCCGCGAGGTAACGGCAGCGCGCCCCAAAGCCGATCGGTGTTGGGCTGCAAGCTCGGAATTTTCGAGTCGGGGACTCCCAGAGACAGCACGGTCAGCTGCTTCCACTGGGCGTGAAGAGGCACAGCCTCATCAGAGGGGCCGAGCACCCTGCCCCGCGGCACAGCCTTACCAGGAGACCCAGACCCAGCGCGCCCCCCTCCAGCCTGCCAGGGCTTCCCCTGGGACCAGACAGAGACCGCGCCTCGAGTCGGTGTGGTTTTCGGGGGCTCACTCGAGCATTTCCTTCGCCGCCTCTCTCTGTTGCCCTCTCTGCCTTATTTGAGCTGGTCACTGTGTGTATTCACATCCTTTACGAATACACACAGGAAAAGCTGCCAGCAAATGTCCTGTCAGCCAGCACAACGTGAAGAGGGGCCTCGGAACTCTGGTGTTGGGACTTTATGCAAAAATTACAGTTAGGGTGGGAGAAAGACCGTCTCAAGAAAACCCCTTTTACGACTAATACCAGCCTAGTTATACAAGGAAAAGATGCCCCAGAATCACGAGAACGGAGGCCAGACACTGGCAGTACTCCTCGAGTAAGGACAGAGGGGCCGCGCCACACTCGGCGGGCCTGGCGGAGGCCAGCACGGCCATTGTGCGTGCGAAGGGCACCGGGCCACGCGCAGTGCCCCTGACTGCGCCCGCTACCCCGTGCGCTGTCTGACAGCGGAGCCTCATCCGGGGCCACGGCACAGACTGCAGGGCAGCGGAGGCAGGAGCACGGCAAGGGAAGAGCTGGGTCTGAAAGCCAACCCGGCAACCTTCAGCTGGGCCTCAGCGAGCAGAACACTCAACCCCACCTGGGGTCTCCCCTCACCTGATAAAGAAGCTGGCCATCAGCCTGCGTGCGAGGCGCTGGCCAGCAGAGCGGAGCGGCGGTGTTATTCGCACACCGAAAAGCTCTGCTAGGCCATGCAACGGATACACGAGAGCTCATGCGTGCGGTGTGCACGCGCCTGCACACCACGGAGAGAACACTGAAGACTGAACCTGCTCCAAGATGTTCGCTCCGTAAGTCCACTCGGCCTCACTCACTCTTACTGCTAGTCGCTGAGAGTCGATCTTGTCTGGTTTTGACTGTCCTAACCCACTCAGAACACCCGCCTGTGCTCTCCCACTCACGGTGTGGCATCACACAGACCTTAACAAGCACACGGTACGTCTGTGGACAAATCGAGGGGGGACAGAGTGGGAGGAGCACATGCAAGCTTCTCCAACCTATCCTCCGAGGGAGAAACGACCCAACTGCCCCGTTATAAAGCTGGCCTAGCAAAGCGGCAACATGCAGTGCAGTTCAACATGTCTTTGCTCTGTGGACACCTGGTACAGACACGCATCATACCTGAAAAGCACGGTCAGGCGGTTTGACCCCTGCACCGCACCAGGTGTCAGGGTGGCACTGCTGTCTCCCAGGAACATCTGGAGCAAAGCAGTGACGTCTCTCTTCCCCACCGTTTTCTTACCCGTCCACTGAATTTTCCCCTTGAAGGATCTGTTATTTGCTTAATTTCAGTTTATTTTAAAATGACTCCCTTTACTTCCACTGGAACAGTCAAAGGATTTTAGGTGACTTTTTTTTTAAGGTAGGTACAATTTGTCAAATGACTGACTGACCTCAATAATTCTGATGATATCCCGTGGACCGATAATTTCAGGATCGAACTTCACGTGGGCCTTGCCAGTGGCGAGGGCCACGGAGGCGTGGGTGATGCCCTTGGTCCTCTTGAGTTTGGACTCTATGTTGTGAACGCAGGAAGCGCAGGTCATGCCCGTGACCTGCAGCACAAGAGGACAGAAACCCCGCTGGCCCAGGATCCAGGGGTGCACAGGCTGCCACAGCCTCCGAACCCGGCCTCCCCCTACAGCACCCCCCAAGACCCAGCACACCACCTCCAAACCCCGAACCTTCCCCCAGGGGCTTCAAGCAGACAAGCCGTGGGTCCCCGCCAACTCCGGCACACGAGACTCAGCCACTCGACTAAGCAGACGGCAGCGACGGAGGCCTGACTTCGGCTGTCACAGAGACAGGCTCTCACGGCCGCCCACACTCCATTTCAGTCGCCTTACCAGCAGCTCCAGAACAACAAGGCATGCACCTTCCCTGCCTCACAAGGGTCAGGCTGCGCAGCTCTCCAGGCCCCGGGGCTCTCGAAACCCTCTCCGAGGTCCCAAGGTCACTGGCCTCCCGTCTGCGGTTGCTGCTGAGGCCCCTCTACTACAGGGCTCTGCTTACCCCAAGGGCAAGAGTGTCAACACCTCCCTATGGACCCGAGGGAAGAATTTAGAAATGAGTGACCGAGCCGATGGGATTTGAGGCGGTCTCAGAGTATGGACAGGGTACTTCCAGGGGAAAGTAAGGAGAAACACAGGAAAAGACAAGGGGCGGGGCGTGTCCAGGCAACCATCAACAGCCGACCGTGCGGGGCACAGGAAGAGTCTTGGACACCGGACTGAGAGGGTTGCTGAGCCAGCCCCTGATGGGCAGTCGGGAGGGTCGTGAGCACCAGAACGGGACTAGAGCTGCCCTTGGAAATCTGCGCCAGTGACCCCAGCACCAAGTACTAGGAGAGAGGAGAGAGTCCAGCGTGGAATTAGGGGAAAGGAGAGGCGAGCTCACCTGTGATCGGAGTGCATGCGCCCTGGCAGGGGCCCAAGGCACAGGCTGGCAGGGGCACTCGGCAGAATTTTACAAGGTCTGCGACTATTTCAAGAGTGCCCGTAAGCTCTCCTTTTACTTCGATGGTGGTAATAGGTGCCACTCTTAGCACACCTGCAACTTGCCAGGCACTATCCTGCTCACACCAACCCTGCAAAGCAGGCCTCGGCACCCCCAGCCCCGAGAGGTTTGGGGACTTGTCCGCAGTCACACGCCAGGGAGCAGCAGAGCTGGGCTCTGGGTCTGGGCTCCCAACTGCTGCAGAGAGCACCCTGGGGGGACCGTCACAGGGCAGGTGAGGACGCGTCCCTGCAGCGTGAGAGCCCATGTCAAGCCCGGGGGGAGCTGTGCCACTCTGTCACACCACGCTTGGTGTCCCCACTGGAGGAACAGCAGTGGACGTCCCAGCCCTGTAAAATGGGGCAGCAAACCAGACAACCCACTCTTCCAAGTGTCCGTGTCAACGCTTCCCAGAATACCGTTAAATGCAGACATCCAGTATCTGAACGTGTGATAATACAACTGTTGATACTGCTTAATTAAAAAAGAAAACACAGTAAAAAACAAACAAACAAACAGCAGTGCTCCAGTTTCATCTCTCCCAACAATATTCTCGATTCAGATTCCCCCCCTGTAGGGCCTGAGCAGGGGCGACTGGATTCGCGGGGAGGCCCATCCAGGGCGGAGCTTGGGTCCCCAGAGACGCTGCCTCTCAGCAGCTCCAAGGGCCACTCGCGTCCTTAGTTCTCCCTCCTCAAACATTCACTTACCACGGCAGCGACTAGACACAGTAAGGAAGTAAAAGACCCTTCACCCAAGCAAAACATTCCTCAGTTTCCGTGCGTTTTTCCTGCATCTGCTTTATTTACGCAAAACGAGCTTTGTGCACGTGAACGCTTGTAAACACAGCCTATTCTAAACACTAGGCACGCCTGCTGTTTTCAACGATTTGTTCACGCGCAGCTGGTGACGAGGGACGGACAGGCCGCCCCGCCCACACTGGGAGCAGCAGCTACCCTGGGTGCTCTCCATGGACCACAAGCCGTGGAGCCCTCTCCATCTGTGCTGGCCGACGTGCCGACTCACCGCCTCCCGCCTGGAGACACCGCCGACATTCCAGCTTCCCTCCACGCAGGCTTTGTGGGGTGTGTGCACACCCCACTTCCTCAAACCACCAACTCAGGGCAGTCGCCACTTCAACGAGGCTCATCTTCCTCCGATGATCCCTCCCGCCACCTCCGCCTCCTCGGACCTGAACGTGCCCAGTGGGGTTCACCCCTGTGACCCTCTGACATAACAGACATTCCTTCGCAAAACGAACCGGCCCTTGTGGGCTTCACCACCAAACCAAACAAAAACGCCCAACAGCAACAGCTGGCAGGACAGACGCAGAGGGGGGCCCCAGCAGGTGGGCATACTCACGAGGAGCTCGATGTCGCCCTCGGAGCCTTGGTAGTCCTCCAGCACTGCCGCCTCGAAGCCCAAGTCCTCGATGAGCCCGGCTATCTCGAGTGGCTGGATGACCTCGGGGTTGTACTTGACCTCTGCCTTTCCGGCCATCAAGGCAACCAGCACGGAGAGAATACCTGAAACCACCAAGGTACAGCTGTGACCCTCTAGTAAACTCCCCAGGTGGTCAACACAGCCCAGCAACCCCCCCGCACCTGCCCCAGAGATCTTCCGAACAGTGGCTCTCAAATTGGCCGCATGGGAGGATCCTTGAGGAGCTCTGAACCACCACCGCACTGGCCCTGACCCAGACCCGCCAAGTCCGAATACTCAGGGAGTACCAGGTGTCTGTCTCTGAAGCTCCGCAGGTGAGTCTAACGTACAGCCAAGCGTGTAAACCACTGTTCTAGAACACTGCTTCTCATGCTTTAGTGGGCATACGAACCTCCCGAGGACCTCACTGAACAGTGGACCGGTTCAGGGGTCTGGGGCGGTGCCTGAGGTTCTGCCGGTCAGCCCAGCTCCCGGGCAACGCAGGCACTGCTGGCCCGGGGAACCCTTTGGGTCAGGCCCTAGAAGACACGGGTTTGCGCATGCACCTCAAAGCAAGGGACCCAGTCGGCAGCTGGCAACCGCTGCTATGCCACAGACATACAGGGCCCAGCGGAAGTTAACGCCTGCTTGAGTGTGGTCGGTAGGGTAATGATATGTGTGTGCGGATTTATAGGTTTAATTTGAACACGTCACCTAAAATGCCATGTGGTGTGCTTGAGTGTGATATTGTTATGTTGCAGAATTGCATGCTTATGATTTTGTAATAAAAGATTTCGTAACCAAAAAGGGGCGTTATTTGTGCCGGACCCTGTACAATACTTTTTCTTCAGTCACTTTCAGATAAAGAAAAATAACTTTCAACGTTTTTCTGTCCTGTTTTCCCATTTTTGATCACTTTCAGAAGTGAAAAAGAAACCCCACTGATGATCTGGCTAACACCATCCTGTTAGTTTTGGGAGCGGGGTGGGGGCGGGTGTGGCAGGCATGGTTCCTTCAAATGCATGAAAGCAATGATGTGCTTTAGCAAAATGCCACACGGGATGGACATGAAGGATTCAAGTCAGGGACAGAGCACCGGCACTGAGGGGCAGGTCGATTTTCCGGGCGGCCAGTTCGTGGGTGACAAAGGGACGTCCCGGAACACCTCAGGGTGAGCATGATCATTCTGAAGCGCTAGGAAGCAGAGGAGAGGCTGGAAAAAGTGTCATCCTAACCCATGGTTGGTTCCTAGAGCCAGGGAGACAGACCAGAAAGACACGGGAAGCCACTGGAGCAAGGAAAAAGTTACTCTAACTCCGGTGGCAGCGGAGGGTCATGGTTAAAATATTTTCCAAACAAAACATCGAGACAGGATTTTTGTTGCACTGTCAGGTTTAAGAGACCATTGAAAATGTGGTTTGAAACACAAGAGTCTGCCAATGCCACACACTCTGCAGTTTACAGAGACAAGAAGACAGAAAGAACATTTGACACCGGAACTTCACAAAACACAGGCCGTTCACTCACTGGACAGTGAGAGGCCGACAGGGTTGGAGGAGAAAGACACAGACACTACGAGGACGGCAAACTCAGGAGGCTGCCTACCCAAGGGCGTGCCGTGAGCTCTACCCCGGCTTTCCCGCGGCTAACTGGGAGACACATTTTATCTCGGGCAAACTAAACATCCCTCGAAGAACAGGTGCCAACGGCCCTGGACATCAGACCAACACCTATCCCGTGACTTGAGGTGCATGCTACCGGGCCCTGGGGGCTCCTGATAAACGCAGTCCGTGGAGAACAGGGAGGGAGAGCCCACGGTGCTGCGGCCCCCGGGAGGAACGGGGGCGCGGGCCTCTCACCAGCTTCCTTCTGCAGGTTTCTCTCTATGGTGGACACGCAGGACGCACAGGTCATGCCTGTGATCTGTAAGAAGCATTTCTGTGGAGCCGCCGAGGCGGAGGCTTGTGGCGGGGCCTCCACCGAGAGGCCAGGGCTGTGCACTGCGGGGGCCGTCCTGGCGGGAGGAGCCACCTCCTGCTCGGACACAGGCATGGGTGTGCCAGCTGCAGTCGGCGCTGGGGCGTCCGCCGCCCTGAGCTCTCCCACGGGGCTGCCGGAGCAGCTGCCTGGAATAAAAGGTCAGAAACCGTTCAGAGCCGAACAACAGACAGTCGGGGTTTTCTTCGCTGCAGGGGGAGCAAGCCCGGCAGCACGCGGCTGAAGGGGTCTCCATCACTGTCTCTCTCGCCCCACCACCAGCAGCGACAGAGACGCGCAGCCACAGACACGTGGCAAGTGCCGACACTTCAGGCGCGGCGAGTTCTGGCCAGCTGGGTGCTCTACTTACATGAGGATAACGCTGAGGACTTACCCGCCACGCTGCTAAGCACATGCGAGACCTCCTTGAGTCTTAAAGTAGCTATGTGGTAAATCCTGCTATCATTGCCATTTTAAATAATTTCACCCAAACCGCTCAGGTCGTAAGCAGTGAAGCCAGCTTTGAACCAGGTCTGTTTAGCTCCAGGACCTGACTCTTTAACTGCAGTCACCTTCTAGTTTTAGCAGAGGTTCACTCTCTCCCCATCTCTCTCCGTGACCATCGAAACGACCCCAAACACCTTTACTGAGCTGTGTGTCTTTTCCCCATTGTTTGCAGAAGTCCTGTGTATGTTCTGGACACGACTCCTCTGTCGGCGGAGTGAACGGCACATCGTCTGCTCCTGGTCTGTGGTTCGGGTTTTCGCTCTCACCTAACGAAGTCTCTTTTGATAAAAGAAGTCCTTAATTTAATGAAGCCCAAGGCGGCAATCAACGCACCACCACCTGTGATCAGCGCACTGTGCTACTTCAATACATTTGTCTACATCAGCTCCGGGAAAACACTCACGATATTTTCTTCTCAAAGCTTTATTACTTTCAATTGCTACTTTTTAATCCTCACCTAAGGATATGTTTACTGATTTGAGACAGGGCGGGGGAGAGAGAAATACTGATTGGTTGCCTCCCATATGCGCCCTGACCGGGGACCACACACACAACCCAGGTGTGTGCCCTGACGGGGAACTGAACCCACCACCTTTTGGTGTATGGGATGATGCTCCAACCAACTGAGCACCCGGCCAGAGCTGAAAGCTTTATTACTTTAATAAACGTCCACATTCAGGCCTACAATACACTTCAAATAACGTCTGTGTGTGAGCTGGCAGTCAAGGGCAGTTCCTTCCCACTGGGTGGGTGTCCTGCTGATCGGCTCCACATGCAGACAAGGGCACCCCTCCCCCACTGGACTCCCAGGATGAGGGTGCGGGCACCCTGGGGGGCCGCTCCTCTCCCTTCGCCTATGGATACAGCGGTGCGAGCAGTGCTCCCGGACAGACAAAGATACAGAATGTCTGCAGCGCTCCAGGGGGTCACACTATTTGGGGGACACAAAACACCTGTGAGAGGATGTAGAAGAGACAACCACACCCTTCGATGATGAACCCCCACTGGCAAACCCTCAGCAGCGGACAACACAAGTCACGATGAACCCGTGTTGACAACAGACAGTGACTTTCAAGTCTCCCTTCTGAATGAGTCTCACATCTCGGGGTGTTGGGCTCATTTTCTGAAACGTGCTAAAGCCACTTCTGCTCACTTTAGGAGTCCAGCTGACGGAAACTTCCAGCCCGTTTGTGGAAGGCCCCCCAGGGGCCCGGCCTTCCAGGGTCCCGACCGTGTTGATGCAGAGACTGCCGCCTCACCCACGGGCACGGGTCACCCCCCTGGACTTTGTCATCGTTCTGAATGACTGACTGCACGCCCGGAATCTCAAACTCACAAAACCTACTCTATGGCCACCCCTTAACACCCCACCTCCCGTACCATCCACCCCTCCTGCGTCTGTCCACCCCCCAGCCCCGCCATTGTCCCAGTCCATCGCCTGTTTCCTGGATTCACCTGCCTTTCCACCCAATGGCACGGTCAACAATTCCAATAATACTGGTGCTATTAGAGAATCTCATACCTTTACTAACCTGTAATCTACAAATTGCTATTCTTCAACACCAAGGTAGGACTCAACTAAGTTTTGGGCTTCGGAAGATGGCGAAGGAAAGTTAAAATACATTAACAAAGACCCAAACAAGCTTACGCTACTGGGACCTTTATTAATCGATGCTAACGTTATGGGGGGCAATGTAAATTGATTAGGCTTTCTGGAAGTCTCCGGGGCAATATGTATTATCAAGAACAATACCCCTAACTGCCTGGTTCTTAGGAGAGGCACAATAAACGTTTGTGGCGGAATGAAGTGATGTTTACACCCTGTGAGCCGTCATTCACACTGTCAGATATTTAACAATTAAGCACCTGCACAAAGGTTTAGCCTCCGCGATTCCCGTATTATTTACGATCGCCAGCACACAGAATAGATGGGAGCGGTGTGAGAGGAACTAAGTGAGGGCACTCCCACGTGATGGCGTGCTGTGTGGCCACAGAGCGTGTGGAGCTGTAGACACGAGAGGGGAATTTACAAGGATGATTACGGTAAATTGCAAAGAAAAAGA